>PVLC010002233.1:0-69798 GCA_004027655.1 Graphiurus murinus | reverse complement strand
CAAATGCAGGCCCTGACCCCAGGGGCCTTCACTCAGAGATGAGAGGCAGAACATGAACAAATGTATAATGGGATGTTAAAATGGAAATGTAGCCAGGGCACCGAAAGACAGTCACTCTCATATTTCAAAGGAGGTGCTAGACCATATGCAGAACTTGCAAAGGATGTTGTCAAAATCAGTTCACATCCAGGTCAAGAGTCGGAGTTGGGGGGGATTATCTTGGCAGAGAATTTCTTGGCGTGAGCTGTGCAGTGAATCGCTCACACACACCAGGGGAGAGGAGCAGGAGGCCATGGAGGCACTGGTGCTGTTTGCAGCAGGTGGTTTTCCTCCACCTCTGGGCCCCAGAGGGCTCGTACCCCACCTGTCCCTTTCAAAGTCAGGGGTGAGCAAGGGATTTGCTTCAGCCAATGAAATGGGCCACTGACAAACAGAAGCATTTCACAGCACTAAACCCTCCAGCCTCTTCTTCCCTTGCTGTGAAAAATGTAGAAATATTTTTTAATTATCTAATTACATTATAATTCTTCAGCACATCCATATGTGTCTCATGTGCTGAAAAGAGAAAATATGGGCAATGTCTGAGTAAATATCTAGCAACTGTTTAAGGTAAAAAAAATTCCTCATAAAATCAAAAGTTAAGCTCGCTAAAAATATCTGGTTTTTTCTCATGCAACATCTTATTGTGGCAAAATACACAAATATAACATTTACCATTGTAACCCTTTATAAGTGTATAGTTCAGTGGAATTCAGTATCTTCACATTGTTGTGCAACCAACACCACTGTCCACCTTCAGAATTTTCTGTAGTTTTCTGTAGGAATATATTTGATCCAGAGGTATATGAAAGAAGCTGGGCACACCAAGTCAACACCTGGAGGACAATTTCCCCTCAGGATTGTCTGTATCCACAGGGGACTGAGAGCAAAAAACAAACAAACAAACTCCTGATATCAAGCCACTTTGATCAGGGCTGTTTGTTCTTGCAGCATAGTGCAGCCTAGTCTGATTAGTGCACAGGTACCACCACCTCTGCCCAAGTCAAGAGACTGTGGCTTTAAGAGACCACTTGGAGGACTTAATATAGGAACCCTGGAGTTTCACTTAAGAAACCCAAATGTCAAGAGGCTGGCTGCAGCAGCCTGCGGCGCAGGGCGAGAGCACCAGTTTGGCAAGTAACTTAGAGATTGCCAGAGCAAAAGAATAACAAGTTTCCCATGAACCTGATGGAAGTCAAGTGCAAGAGAGGGCCAGGGTAGAGGTCATTGTAAGTCTCGTCAAGGAGGTCATGTGGAAAAGCAAAAGACCTCATCAGAGAGAAGGTCGGGGCACTGCTGGGTTCCTAAAAGAAAGCAACCAGCCAAAAGAAAGATGTGTGTGGTCTAGAGCATGAACAATGGGTAAGAATGCCCAGGAGTGAGGCCAGCACCTCTAAAGTTCGACAGAAGCACCAGAAGAGAAGGAGTTCGCTTCTGGCATCTGCCAAACCCAGAGATGAAGCTGGTCCCCACCATGAGGATAGCCAAGTGAAGACTTCTCTCTTCCCCTTACCTCTTCTCTCTCTCCCCCATCCAGTCCTGGAGATATCAGAAACCTGGCTAGCAAGATGGAAGAGGAGCAGAAACACCATGTATGAACGGGGAGAAAACAACCACCAAGCACATGTCCCTTTCCCCAGCAGATTCTGGTCTACAACAGGCCAAGTAGAAACAGGGAGAGGTCTCTCCTTTAAGGCAAGATTGTGGGGCCGTCTATTTTAATTACTAAATTAGAAACATGGTTGAAACCTAAAGGATTTGTAGGACTTTTTATGACCGCATAACAACCACAGATGTCAAGAACTTGGCTGGATTTTCCTCCAGAGGCAGGAGAAGAGCTATGAACGTAAACTGGGACAGTGGGAGACAAAAATAAAGTTGCCTTATGATTACATCTTGCAAGTCATCCTTCTTCAACGTCATGGTACAAACAAATCCACAAATATTTTCTGAGATCAGCAAAGTTGCATAAGAGATTTTTCAGGAGTGTTGTAGCTAGAACTATTTGCAAATATCAAAATGGCAACTGGTTGGTCACAGGCACAGAATGAGAAGAGGACAATTGGAGCGTCGGTCATTGTCCTGAGAATTCAGGTCACCATAGACCCAGACCTTGACCTCTTTAGTCTTCACCGGCATATTGGTAGCAAACATAGAGGCGGACTCTCTAGGACATCTTAGCTTCACGCTATGCACTTGTCAAACTGTGTGATTAAATCCCAATGTTCTAATTCCACTGGCACCGAGTGCGATAGAATGGCCAGTTGACTTTTGGCATTCACTTGCCTCTGCCTACTGGGAATTCCTGTAATGGAGAGGCTGAGAAGATTTCTTTGTAAACCCTATATTTCCCAGACTCCCTTGCAGACTGATTGTTTGAGTTCTGGGTAAGAAATAGGTTTCACCCATCAGAAGCCCTCAGGGGCTGTCTTGCAAACAAGGGTGAGGCCGAGGCTGTCTTCATGCTGACAGGCAAAGCGTAGGGCTTTCGTCAGATGCTGCTTCAAGGTCCATGCAGTTGTGGTGGCAGAAGCGGATTCCTGAGCCCTGGATCACACTGTGGCTGTGTACATTTGACCCCCGTGATCTCACGATCATCTCTCTGATCTCCTACCACCTAGATTATGTCAAAGGTTAACACCTTTCCTGATAAACCACTTCTACTAGGAAACCCTTCTGGAGGCTCAGCTTAATATTTCTATTCCAACCCTTCCAAGAATTTTGGAAACATCCAATTCCCTGTAATAAATAAATCTCTTTCTTCTTAAAATGTCCAGAGTTTCCATTTCCAGAATTGAAACCTGGGTGATGCATGAAAGTCCCTTTTAATTATAATTTAACTTCTTATTTGGTGTGGCTACAAAGCACAAATGTCGTGGTCAAAGCATATGAGTGGTCATTCATCCGAGTGCTAATGTTTCTCAACGAGGTCTGACGCTGCTCACCAGATTCTTACCAAGTTCGTTGGCATTGGTTCGCTGGCATTCATTCCTGAGTTTGAATAATTTTGAAGCATAGATCAAACTGTGCTTCTCTATATAAAGCTAGACTGAAGCCTTGATACGGATGAGTTCACATAGGAAAATGCCACCTGTAAGGCATTGGGGGAAATAGACCACCTAGCCTTCTCTGGTGGCTCCGCACCTTTGCACACATCCCAATAGCCCAACACCCCATAAGTTCTTGGCCCTTGCATGTCTTCAAATGGTCACTCCTTCCTGGTAAGACTACTCCCAGTCCAGGCTCTATTGCCCTTGTAACAGATCTGGACAACTTGTCGGCTGCTCCCTGCAGAGTCTCTCCTATGACAAGATTACCACACAGTGGAATGGTCCAGTTAGCCACTCATCAGGAAAACCCTGTCATGTTGCCTGGAAATGCCCAGTTTCAAGGTATTTCCAACCAGGTAGAATGAGCCTAAGAAATCAAACAGGCTATGCTCCCCACCCCCTACCGCAGCAGGGACACCTTCATGGAATCCAGTGCCTTGGCAGGGACAGGGACACCCACCTCAACAATTTCCTCTTAATCTGTCCTTTGCTATCTGTTCATTTGAGCCCCTAAATAGCATATGTTTTAGAAGGCAGAAACTGTGTCTTACTGTCTTTCCATTCCCAACACCCAGATCTGGACTATGCAGAATAGATGCTTGGTGATGGTTTGTTGAATGAATTAATGAATGAATGAATGAATGAATGATGCTTCTAGTTCTTGCATCTTTTCTTGACACCATTCTCTTGCACATTACATGCCAGCCATACCGGATGTCTGTCATCTTGTCTCTCTCCCACTCTTCCTTCCCATACTCTTTTCACTACAAGACACACATCCACCTGCAAGTAACTACTTATTATCTTCACTTCCCCCCAAATCTTCTTTGACTCCTCAGACTAGTCGCTCCTATTAGACATGTTCACAAATTCCTATAATTCCTCTCTTGTAGCATTCATCACCACTGTTTGTAGCAACTTATCCAAGTATCTGTCCTCCCCACTACTTGATACATTGCAAGGAGGCAGTAGACCACATACCCTGTAAATATTTGTTGAATGAATGGATGAACTTTCCTGTGAAACACAGGTATTAAGAGTTAGGACCTTAGCCAGATGTGGTGGTGCATACCTGAAATCCCAGTACTTGGGAGGCTGAGACAGGAGGATCACAGATTCAAGGACAGCCTCAGCAACTTAGTGAGATCCTGTTTCAAAATAAAAAGGGCTGGGGCTGTAGCTCAGAGGTAGAATGCCCGTGGAATGCCCCTGGGTTCAATTCCCAGTACAAAAAAATTTTTTTTAAAGTTACTCCCTTTCTCCCAAAGACTCTCAGTCAGATTCTCTAGCCATAGAACACTGAAGGGAACTCCAGTCTACATGTCTGCCCTTCTAGAAGACAGCCTGCCTCACCCCCGACATGCCCAGGTCTGTCATGCTTCACTTACCCCCAGGCTTCTCTGGCCTCGATGGCCTCACTTGGGGGCTGGTATTTGTCTTCTGTTATATCCTGTGTTTACTCTAGCCATTTGCTTTTATCCTTTCTCTCTCTCCCTTTCATTGTGCCATTTTATCCCACTGTATTCCTTCTTGTTATGTTTTCTTTATTACTATCTAAATGTAAGTTTTACTCTAAGAAGGAATAACTCTAAGCAGCTGATTTGTCCTAAACAGGAGTATCAAATGTCTTTCCCCATTTCCTCCCATCCCTCCCCACCAGCAAGCAGGAAAGAGAATTTCCTCTGTCCCCAGGATGCGTTCTCATTTGTCCTGGGAGGCCCTAGACTAATGAAGACTTTTCATTAGGAGAGTGAGATGTTTCCCATCAAAAGTCACCACATCTGATCACAAAGGAGAGCAGGATTCTCTGGTCCCAGAAAGTGAATGAGTTCAGCCTCAAGCCCAACCCTACCATGTGTGCACTCATGTGTACTTCCCCAGAGCCTTCATCTCTAGTGCAGAAAATGTCTCTGGAAAGTAGATAAATAAACAAAGAATGAACAAGTGAGCAAATGACCAAGAGACTGGATGGGAGGATGAGTGAATGGATGGAGGATGGATGGATGGGTGGATGGATGGATGGATGGGTGGATGGATGGATGGATGGATGGGTGGATGGATGGGTGGATGGATGGGTGGATGGATGGATGGATGGATGGATGGGTGGATGGATGGGTGGATGGTTAGATGGACAATGGATGGATGAACTAATGAACAACCAAATAAATAAGAGAAATGAATGAACCTGTGAATGGATTAATGAGTAACAGATGATAAACAGATGGACGTGATGTGCAGAGGGACAGATAAGTGGATGAATAAGTGAAAGAGTGAATAAATGAACTAGGGAATGAGCAGTTGAGTGAATGAACATATGAACGAATTAATAAACGAACCTGATCGAGCCCTACAACTCCAGTATTAACCAGCCATGCTCTTGAGACTGGAAAATGGAACTCGATACTAAAAATACAATAAAGTAATTAAAAACAAAAACGTGTGACAATACAGAGCTCATTGATCAGTGTTCCCAAATCAATGTTTTCCTGGCTCAGTCTCTGGCATGGCTTCTCAGCCCACCCACTGACTGTCACTGGAGCTGTGGACAGTCTGAAAAAGACAGACTGAAGACAGCGTGTAGGTGTTGAGAGGTTTGTGTGTTTGGTTCCTTTTCTTGGCTGTGCTTTAGAAGCTCCTGGGGAGCCTTGACAAAACAGTTCTGATTTACCTAGATGGGGAGCAGGGTGGAGGGCAGACAGCAGAAGGGAAGCAGGCACTGCTATTTGTGTGTTTGTTTTGTTTTTGTCTTTTGAAAAGCTCCCCCAAGGTTCTAATGTGCACCCAGGGTTGAGAACCACTGGTTCCATTGTAAGTAGCATTTTGATGTGGGTCCTTAGGCATAATCGTTTAGACACCAGTGACATCCTCAAAACAAAAGTTTAACACAAAGTTAGCCTTTTTGGTGTTCTTTTAACCAAGTAATGTGTGAAATTGATACTCTTTACATGACTTATTTCATTGCCTGTACCACCTACAGAGGCAGCCTCATTCCCCTCCCACCTCACCTGCACTCCCGGCCGATTTTGTAGGACTGGACAGTTGGCCCAAGAAGCAAAGACCTGGAGCAGAACTCAAATGGACTGAAACTCAGGAATAGAGCACAATTCCAAGAAAGAGCAAAACACAGGAACAGAAAAGCTTAAAGATGTGCAAACTACATATTATTTGGTTTAATTATTTTACATTTTGATATAGTCACATTGGCACCGTAGCATCAAAATGGTCAGGGGCTAGGAGTGTAGCTCAGCGGTAAAGCATACACTTAGCATGCACAAGGCCCTGGGTTCCATCCCCAGCACTACACACACATAGACAAATAGTCAACACAAAATGTCTCCTCTGACAAAATGTCTCTGTTAAGAGACAAGATGGTAGACGAGCTTTCGTTATGCAAAGAAACAGCAAGACACCCCCCTGCCCCCCAACCAGCCACCTGGCCAAAGGGCAGACAGGAAATCAGGTGGAGAGCAAGCCAACACTTGGAAAAGGAATATGGTGTTCTTGCTGCCTGGGAATTGGAGATCTGGGGAGGTGCTTCTCTGCTTAGGTGAAGGGCCTTAAGCTAAGGCCACCTGACAATTTCAATAATGCTGTTTGTATTTTCTGCTTCTCTTTTGTCTGGGATACCTTCATTTTGAGGAAAGCTTTTCTTGGAAGGTCACTCTACTATCTCCACTGTGCCAAGAAGAGATGAAAAGAAGGGCTGGGAGCCAAATGAGAACCGAGAAAACCAACTGGCCTCTTGGGATGGAGAACAGAGTGATGTGGCTGGAGATGAACACAGGGAATTGCTCACCTATTCCCAGGGACTTGTTCCAGGGGAAGATAAAAGAATGAGAAGGGGCGAAATCATGAAACTTGAAATTGGCAGGAGGTAAGTTCTGGATCAATAAAAAGAAGTGCTCCTTCACTCAGCAGGGAACAAATAAACAAACTCATCATTCCAAGAAGAGACCGCAACTGAAAATTAAAATGAGATCCTAAAACTTGCATATATATTGGGTTGTTGAAAGAAGACAATGAGGTTAATTGGATAGCTATGAGAACAATCCTGTTTTCCCCTGATTTGCACTCTAGATTAAGACAAGATCCTGGACTGCAGGCACCATGGAGATGACCTAGTACAGTGACCCAGTGGTCTCATGTTTGTTCTGGAGTTGACAATTGCTTTCAATATTACTTACTTACTTACTTACTTACTTACTTACTTACTTTCTTCATTCCTTCCTAAGAAGGACCAGTGGCAGGTTCCATCTGTTAAACACCTTCTATTTTCCAGGCACTATTACATTACACCCCTAGTCCAATTTAAAGCAAGCACCCGAAAAGCACTTAATGAATATTTTTTTTGTACTCACCACTTTGCAAGATTCTATGGGTAGTGGAGAATTAAGACTCCATCCAGGTCTTTAAGGAGTATATGATACATTTGAGGAGGTGGAATGACTATGCCTCATTTATAAAACAATTGATATACATAAGAAACCACTAGAAATGATTGACAGATACAGGAAACCACTCCATGTTTAAGGTATGTAAGGTAAGGGACCAGTAGGATCTGAGGATTTAGCAATCATGCATTCAGTGCAGTGATGGCGAGTGGTTAAGAGTAAGGACCTGGCTTAAGAGATCTTAATTTTAAATCCCAGCTATTCCATTTATGAGCTTTGGCGTGTGGATAATTTACTCCATCTCTCTGAACCATGGATTCTTCATCTGCAAAATGTGGGTGGCAATAGTTGCTTACTCATGGAGTTGTTTGCAGATTAAATGAATGGATGTGTGCAAAATACTGAGGACAATGCCCAAGACATAGTAAGTGCTCAGTTAGCACTTTTTTCTCTGGTCCAGGCCACCAGAGGAGAAGCGCGACCAGGAGGGCAGACCAACATCTTCCTGGGCTGGGTGACTAGGTGGGGAATGAAATCCAGATTCCTTAGGCAGCTGTCGAAGCCCCAGCTACTCCACCCAGTCTACCCTGATGTCCCTCCCTTGCCATCTCCCTCGCCGGGGGCCCTAGACACACTGCCCTTCTCTGTGTTCCTGGAACGTGACGACGAGCTCTTTTCCACCCAGGGTTGTCATGCGCCACTTCCTCCTGCCTGGAGCGTCTCTCCTCCCTCGTTCTTCACATGGCTGGCTCCCGCTCATCCCACAAGTCTCGCTTAAATGTCACTTCCTCAGAAAAGCTTTCTATTGCCATCTGTATCCATCGGGGTCCTGGCGGGAAACAATGGCACATTCACATCCCAATAATTCAAGGAGGTTTAATAAAAGGAGGATTCAGAAAGGCATGGAGCGAGACTGGACAGGACCCGGCCAAGGCAGGACAGGTGAAAGAGCAGGACAATGGACGCGGCCGCCCGTGGTGACCCAATGTGGAGAAAGCCAAGAGAATAAAGACCCCAGCTTCATCGCCTCTCAACCTCCAATCTCCTGGAGGGGTTCTCTTTGGCCAAACCCTATATAAGCCAGGTGACAAAAGAATCCATTGATGGCATCTGTCTAGGTGAGCCCAGCAGGGCAGAGGCCAGGTGGAGACGGGGAGGGCGACCTGGAAGAGCCGAGTGGAGACACCCCGCACACCCCACGCAAGCTCTCTTGGTTATCTTTGCAGAATTGCTTTCCTTCCTTTAATCACACTTAGAGCCAGGCATAGTGGTGCATGCCTATAAACCCAGTCTCCGCAACTTAGCAAGACTGTTTCAAAAGAAAAATAAAATAGGGCTGGGGTTGGCCCAAAGGCAGAATGCGCTGGGTTCAATCTCCAGTATCTCCTACCCCAGTCACACTTAAAACAATTGGTGTGTATTGAAGGTAAATCCCTCACAATTGCCATAAGCACTAGAACTATAATGGTCCTGCTTACCACTGGGTACCCAGGACCTAGCACACCACAGAGGGCAAAGTAGATAATTTGCAAGTGTTTGAGACAGAGGAATGAATAGATACAGTTGCTGCTACTGGAGAAGTGGGAGCCAAAGATCTAAACTGTATTGTCTCAAAATGCAAAGCCATCTTAAGCTTGGCCCAAACCACTACTCAAGAATACCACTATGTAAGAGACTCAATCACCTGGACAGGTATTCCCTAGAGACAGAGACTGTCCCTGAAGTGATAGATACTTGTTCCAGATCATTTGTCCACTCTGAGTAGGGCCTCAGTCAACAGCTGAGAATAAGAAACAAAGTCCAGGCCTCAGGAGGAGGGCTGAAATAACTGAGCAGGGAAACAGACCCTTAGCTGGGTAGGAACTGGATAGTGTGGGGAAAGAACCAAAGAAGATTCCGTGGTGGAGACTAACAAGCCAATTTCTTTCCATTCTCTATGCCACAGCAGTGGGACTTTGCAAATCATACATCTGATCATGCCACTCCCCCACTGAAATACTCCCACTCGTTTTCTCAGCATTTAGTCAGTGCCTATAATGAGCAAGTTTAAACTCATTAACGTGATTCCTAAGCCCCTGCATATCCTGGCCCATGACTGCTTCTCCAGCCTCATGTCACACTCCCACCTCCTGTGCACACACAGGCCTGTGCGCCTCTCCCCCACTGCCACAGAGCTTTCCCCCTCTCACCTCTCTATCTTCCCATGTGAAGTTCCCTCAGCCGAAATGCGCTTCACATGTACTTCTCTTTCACCTGGCTAGATTCTGCTCAGGCGTTGAGTCTCAGCTTAGCTCTCGCTTCCTCTTGGAAATGATCCCTGGCCTTCCAAGGCAGAGTTACAGAGCCTCTTGGGTTTGGGGTTATCTCTTCACCCTGCCTTTCTCCAATCAGAGCTTTCTAAGTGTCCGTCTCCCTACTAGACAATGACTTCATGAAAGCAGGGCAGAGTCTGTCTTGTCCACCATGGTATGACACCTAGCACAGTGCTGGGCACATAACAAGGGTTCCAAATATGGCTGGATGATTGAGGAGTGGATGCATGTATGGATAAATGGATGATGGATGGATAGACAGAAAGATGGATGGATGGATGGAGTGATGAATGGAGGGAGGAAGGGAGAGAGGGAACACAAAAAAATTAATTCAGAGAAGTTCAGCAGAAATGCAACAAAACAAACTGAATACTGGGCCAAAGAAAGGCAAAAATTAGTGGTCATCTCAGGCCCACCCATGGACTCAGATGCTCTGAAAGGACCCCTGCCCTGACTGGATTCCCTCAGGGAGGTTTTATCATCTGTGGGTGAGCAGGGTCAGGGAGGGCCAGGCTGATGTTACTCAGGAAGGAATCTATGTAAGAAGCAAATACTGGGAGTCAAAGTAAGTGGTACACAGCCGTAATAACACTGCCACAGTATACATTATTAAACATTGATCTATGTCAGGCTCTGAGCTAAGAGCTTTATATATTTTATTTCATATAACTGACAGAGGCAGAATATGAACTCGAAGAGTCAGACTCCAGGACCACATATTTAATAAATACATGACAAAATCTCTTGAAGGATGGATGGAGATGAAACAGGAAGATGTCCCAAGCAGAGACATCCAACAAAGACAAAGAAGCGGGTCTTGGGTGAAATCTGGCAGGGTGTCTGTTCTGGCAGGTGTAGAGAAGCAGAGAGCAGAAGACAAGGGAAAGATCGAAGATCAGGCATGGATATCAAGCTAAAGACTTTGGAGTGGGACACCCAGGCATTAGGATGTGGGATGGAATTGTGATTACCTGGTACCTGAGATGGAGCTCTCCATAGGTGACATTCTGGATGGGTGATAAAGAACAGAAAGACAGAACAACAGTTGGGAGGCTTCCGAGTGACCCTGGTGACAAGTGACAAGTAACAACTTGGAAGGCGTCCAGGGAAATAAAGGATCCCTGGGGGGGAAAAGGACACAGCATGGTATCTGAAGAAGCCCCATTCAGCCCAGTAGCTCTGTTTTTACTCTCAATGAAAACTCAAGTATTGACTCAGTTCTGGCTTCTGCCCCAGGCCCAAAAGCTGCTTCCGTTTCCATTTGTCAACAGAAGCAGAACGCAAGTCACCAACATTGGTTAATTGCCTTGGTGCCGTGTGGAGGGTCCGTGGATCCCAAAGTCATTAGCTGGTGCTGGGTTTAAAGTCACTGACCTCCAGTCTCTCCGGGATACTGAGGGGGGAAGCTTAATTTAATTGACCTGATTAAAAAAACAATTTCTGTGATGACTTTCATGGAAATAGGCCACTAGCAGAGAGACCTTGGGGACAAATAAAAATTCAAATGCCTGAAGAGCTTCAACAGTCAACAGGTCCATCACTGTGAGCGGGTTGCCTCAGGCTGCCTCTCGCTCTTCCCCCAAGAGTGCCCCCTTCACCGGGCATGCACAGCTCACCCAGTAAAGGGGGTCCCAGAGGTCAGAGATGAAGGTCACAGCTAGATGAAAGAACGTGGGAATCCTGCCCCTCCCCCACCCATCTCCTATCTAGCACTCAACTTAAATGTTCTAAAACATACTCCGTGATTCATTATGCTCTTTAAAACCTTAAGAGCTTCTTGAGGCTCTAGGGGTGAATTCAAAATCCTTATTGTGGCTTATAGCGCCCTTTGATATCAAGCCCCAAAGGGCTACTGTGATAGCCAAATATAACCTGTGTTCTGTGCCTCCAGAGCATCCTTTGTGTCCCATCACTGCACCTGAGGGAGGAGGCCCCGGTGCACCAGACAGCCTGACAGTGGGGGCAAATGGAGCAGGAGCAAACTCCCAAGGACCTGTATTCGTTTCTTGGGCCTGCTATAACACATCACACAAAACCAGGTGGCTTAAAAAAAGAAAATTTTATTTGTGCACAGTTCTGGAAGCCAGAAGTCTGAGATCAGGGTATGGGTAGGGCCACACTCCCTCCAGAGACTCTAAGGACAAATCCACCCTTTCTCTAGCTGTCTTTGGCTTGTGGCCATACCACTCCCTTCTCTGCCTCTCTCTCCATGTGACCTCCCTCTCTTCTTCTCCACCTGTGTCTTCCCTCCTTTTGTTTTGTTTTGTTTTTTTATGAAGTCACTTCTCATTGAATTTAAGGCCCACTAAGATAACCCAAGGTGATCTCATTTTGAGATCCTTAATTTAAGTGCTTCTATCTGCAAAGCCTCCTTTCCCAAATAAGGTCCAATTCGCAGCTCCAGGATTTGGACATGAGCATTTTCTGGGGACCTGGTCAGAGAAGGGTGAGTTGGGGGTAACTCTTGAGCAGAAGACCTTTCTGGAAATACAAGTTGAAGAAATACAAGTCTAGGAATGGCAGCGGTCCAGGGAAGTGACCAGAAGGGTAAAGGTGCCAGCCAATTTGTTCTTTAAAACACACCCCAGTTTTGCACTGAAACTCTGACAACCCCCCACCCCCAGCCCCAAGGAAACAGGGAAAAGACTCGAAGTAGACCAGACTCTGAGGCCTGAGCAGCTGTGTCTATGTGCTCTGGAACTAGAATCCCACATCACAGCATGCCTACCATCAGCTCTAAAGGCTCTGAGACCCCACATCCTTAAACCTATCCTCAGAGGCTAAGGAAGGAGGAAAGACCCTGAACCTTGGAGAGTCAGCAGGCTGGTTTTGGTCCTGGCCCTGCCACTTCCTGGCTGTCGACCCCCAGGGTTCTTAGGGCAAATAAAACACGAGTCCTATGCCCAGCACATAATGGGGATTGTGAAAACACTGAGTCTCCTCACCGCTGCCTGTTCCTTCTATCCATATCCAGGAAGATTCCATGTCTCCTTGATCCCGCAGGTGCATCTGAAGGGGTAATCATGAGGAGAGGGGCCCGGAATAGACTCTCCTCTTAAATAGCACAAAGCCAGCTTGAGCCAAGACCCCTCCTCCTTTGTTCTGTGGGACCAAGCACTGCTTCAGCGCCTGCCATCCTGCATTAAGCCATGTTTCCACTCTCTGTCATTCTTTATCTAATAAACAGGACCACTGGGTGAAAGCCAGCATTCCCCTGGTACCAGAGCGTGCTCTTTACTTCCCTCCTGTTTGCTGTGTAGGAAATGATTTCATTCACCTAATCTACTGTTGTTGGACCAAGACAGAGCTGTCCAGGTCATACCCTTGGTGTAGAAAAGTCTAGCAAAGCTCATATCCCTCTGGTATGACAAGTGTCACACATTGCATAAGATATTTGTGAGCAAAGAGACAGAAAGCGATGAGAACAAACCACCAAATTGGGGACAAAAGTCCTGTGACATCCAAGGTATCCCCACCCCTACCCTCCACTCTGTACTGGAAAATGTCACAGTTATGGGGCGGCGGTAGCTGACATTAGGAGAGACAGTGAGATGCTGGTCAGTGATCACAAAAGAGGGGGGAAGGGTCTGCCCTCTATATAACTCTTGGGGAGGACCGTCCCCTTTTGACTAGAGATGTCACATTACATGACTCTGTGTGATTGGCTCTTTGGCCCCACCAGGATCTTCATAGTTGCCAAGATACCATAAACCAGAGGGTCTTTGTCACCATGATGCACCCCAGTGTCCCGGGCTATGATGACTGAACAGTGTCCTAGTCTAGGGGGCACAAGGCACCTTTATTGAAGGAAGCCCTAGTCTAGACCTGTGGTTCTCAGCCAGCCCCCAGGACATTTGGCAATGTCTGGCACCATTCTGGGTTGTCATTATTGGAAGGTGTTGTGACTGGCATCTAGTGGGTACAGACCGGGGTTGTTGCTAAGTACCCTATAATACACAGGACAACTCCCCCTGCCCCCGCTCCCCCCAGCCTCCTATCAGAGAAGTATCCAGCCCAAAATACCCACCATAGGCTGAGAGATTGGGAACCCCCAGCCTGGACCCTCACCCACAACAATGCAGAACTCCAGCCAGCCCGTGGTCACACCACAGTATGGCAGGCCTGCTGGGGGAGCTACTTTTCCCTCCCAGCCCGGGCGCCGCCCTCTTTGCGCCTGCAGCCCCGCCCCCTCGGGGACAGCACTCATGTGGCTAAGATGAAAGACCGGTGCCGCAGGCCCCCATGCCAACTCGCCACTTGATTGCTTTTAATTAATTCTGCTTGATTACAGCACATGGGAGTCGCATCGGAGAGATAAGACAGGCTCTTTATATTCTGTCTTCATTAAAAAGTTTGGATCTGGAAGCTTTTTCAAAGAGCTATGTGTCTCCTTTACTTTTGTGTCATTTTTAATTGAGGAGGGCATAGGGAGAGGAGTGGAGCTGTGCTGAGCAGAGACTTTGCAAATGCAAGATGGGATGTCTGAGGCCCCTTTGGGAAAAGGGCAGCTAGATTGGGATCCAGAGACCCAGATGAGATAGGTAGGATAAAACCAATCCATGGCTGGCTGCAGGAGCGGCGTGGGAAGAGTAGAAGGACCACCAGCTTCTCCTTTAGACCATTATCAGTAGCGCATGGCACGGGATAACGGCCTGGGACTCTTCTCAAGGTGCAAAGGACTCTTGGGAGCTGACTGGGAGAATGTGCAGTGGTGGCAGCAGAAAGAGAAGGGAAGGATGGATCACCACCAATTATCTGCAGCTCGCTTCGCCAGCAAAAGGACCAACCCCTTCCCCGGGGGAAACTTGGCCCAGCTTCTCCATGCAAATTCCATCACCCGCCTCTCAACTACAGAGCGGGGCTCATCTTCCAGCCAAGCACCACACTGCCTTATTTATCTGTTGCTGCATAAGGAGTTACCCCAAAACTTAGCGGCTTAAAATAAACAGGTGTTATCTCAGTTTCTGTACATCAGGAAGCTGGTTGTGTGTGGCTGAGCTCTGCCTCAGAGTTCCCTAGGCTGCTGGAAACAAGGGTAGGAACCAACTTCACTGGCACGACTGTTGGTGGGTCTGGGAAGACTCACTTCCAAGCTCATTCATGTGGCCACTGGTGGACCTCAGGTCCTTGCAGGCTGTTGGCCACAGACAGCTTGTCACATGGGCCTTTCCACGGAAGAGCTCACAATATGGCAGCATGCTTCCCTCTGAGTGAAAGAGTGAGAGAGTGAGAAGACAGCCCATGACAGAAGCCAGAGCCTTTGTGTCACCTGATTTTGGAAGAGACATCCCATCACTTTTGTTGTATTGATTTCTTAGAAGTGATTGTCTGGGTCCAGCCCACATACAAGGGGAGGGGTGACATCACAGCACAAACACAAGGAGGCAAGGACCCTGGCGGCTGTGGCAGAGGCTGCCTGTCACACCTAGTCCCTTGTCCTATCTGCCAACCCTATCTCAACACCTGAGACTCCAACACCTAACCCAATATCTGGAATGTGCTGGGCACTCAAGTGGAGTTCAGTAGAATAAACAAATTCATAAATACATGTGTGCATGGATGGAGGAGTGTCCGAGCAAACGAAATCATCACTTTTTAAACTTTACTTGTACTTGTTGAGCCAGTCTTCAACAAAGAAAACTTGTTTGTCTCTCAAGCTGCTGTGGCAGGAGCAAGTATATCCAGGTCAGCTAAAAGCCATTAGGTTATTTCAACATTAATGCGAAATAACAGTGTGCAATCATATTTTGTTCCATTTAACATGGGGCCTCTTCTATTATGGCTGAGTCTGAGTTCACTCTTAAATATTTTCTCCTTGGGGACTAATGACTGATAGTAAATCAATAATGCTGAAAAAGCAACACTTTTCATTATTTTGAGCTGCTATCCAACTGACACTAAACAGTACAGCAATGGTCGGGAGTGCAGCAGCAGTGTCTAAACCTAGTTAGTGTTTGTGCCAGATCGATCAGGAGAGGAGCGTGAGACTCGGGAGCAGAGGTGTCGGTGGGACCAGGAGGCCCAGAACAGGAAGACCCGGCACACAGCTGGGATGAGGCGAGGGCTGGGCAGAAAGCTCTGCTGAGGTTCAGTGAAATAAGCCAGTCGATGCTTGTGCTAACAAGCAGTCAACAAATTAACATTTGTCCACGCAAGTCCAGTCACAAGAGGGTCTGGGAGGCACAGAGAGCTTCTGCAGGTGAATGAAGCAGGCAAATGCAGAGAATATGGCCAGAAGTGAGGACGCTTAAGGCCCTGAGCTCGGAGACAGAGCCTCCTGTATTGGTCAGGGTGCACTAGAGTAACAGAACTCAGAACACGTATATGGTAGACGGGGAATTATCAAATCAGCTTACAGTCCAAAGCAGTGTAGTTCCAGGCTTCTGACTGTACATGGAAAGTCGGAGAAACCAGCAGCTGCCGGTCAAGCTGTCCAAGGGTTGGCATCTCAGAATCAGAGTGACCACTAATTCAGTCCCATTCCAAGATGGACAGGCCAGGAAACCATCCAGAGAAATGATGGTGAAGATTCAGTTCGAAGAGGTGAAGGCCGATGCCTCAGACGAGAGCAGATGTGCTTTCTTCAGGAAGAACCACACATCCACACATGCCTTCATGCAGCTTTCTCCTTTTCTCCAGGTCCTGCACCTAGCAGAACTTCAGAACTGTGCTGCCTACGTTCAGGGCAGGACTTCCCCCTTAACCTGCTGCTACATAAACCAATCATCTCATCACCTCCCCCAAAGTCACATAATCTTAGGTGTTTCATGATCCAGTCGAGTTAACAATCCAGATTAACCATCATACTTCCCATACTCACAAGGATAGTCTGAGCCATGTAAAACTGCCATATTAGTGGGACTGGAGCAAAAGAACAGAGCACAGGTGGGGAAGGCAGGGCATGCAAAATAAGCCCCAGATAGCGGGGTACGAAGTTGGGTTTTGGTTTCAGAATTAAGCAGAGAGCTTCTATAGCAGATTGAACTGAGTCCTTGAGGTTCTAAGATGTTTATAATTAGCCCTCCTCAGAACTGAACTGGCTGCAGAGCCTGGAGACAGTGGGATGGGGAATGCTGGGTTCTGGGGAGACATTGCAAAACCTCCCTTTTCCTCTACCGAGTTCCCCACCTCCTGGAGGAGAGGTGCTACTCTGCACTCCTGAAGTCCAAGGCTGACAGAGTGGACCAGAGTCCCACTGAATGGAGTACCCAAGGGCTCCGGAAAACATCTGCACAGCCATTTCATGGATGTTCTTCCTTCTCCCATGAGATTACAGAGGAAAATCTCACAGGAGCCAGGCATGGTGCCACAACCTGTAATCCCAGTACTTGGGAGGCTGGGACAGAAGGATCACAGGTTGGAGGCCAGCCTCAGCAAGACCCTATTTCAAATAAAAAATAAAAGGGCTGGGAATGTAGCTCAGTGGTAGAATGCCCCTGGTTCAATTGGAAGGAAGGAAGGAAAGAAGGAAGGAAGGAAGGAAGGAAGGAAGGAAGGAAGGAAGGAAGGAAGGAAGGAAGGAAGGAAGGGAGGGAGGGAGGGAAGGGAGGGAGGGAGGGAGGGAGGGAGGGAGGGAAGGAAGGAAGGAAGGAAGGGGGGAAGGAAGGTCCCAGGGAAGGAAATCTTGGTGTGTTGGTGTGTTGGGGTGGGTGAGGTATGAGGTCTAAGCCAGCTCAGCTCTAAGCATCTAGGAAGGCCCTCTCTCAACCCTTCTTCCAATTCCACTCACAACATTGAAGCTTTGGGCTATTCTGTCCTCCCATTGAAATGGTTTAAGAGTTGAGACGGGTCCCAGCTCCAAAGTAGAGAAGATGAAACAGACCCATATGTTTTAGGCCATGGATGCCGACATTGCTAGGGTGGAGGCAGCGCCCATGGCCCAGTCTAGCTGACTTGGGCACCCCATTGGGTTCCTGGGTGCAGAACATCCTGGGGTTCACACTGCAATGTTACTTCCAAGAGCCAGTGAAAACAAATGTGCACGCCCAGGAGCCAGCCTGGGAGATGAGGAGAGCTCCGGAGAGCAGAGTCAAACGAGCCATTACAGTCCTAGAGGGAGAGACCTGCACAGGCAGTTTATGGACAAGACCAAGAGTGGAGAAACCAGAATGACCACCACGTGGTATAAATACAAGATAAGCCTGTTAGGCGATGGGAAAAGCCACATATTGAATGCATCCTAAGGGAACTACTTCCGAGGAGTTAATTAGGATAAATCGTTCAGTGTGGGTTATTTATTTATTTATTTATTTAACAACCCTTTATTGATGCCTGCCTGCAGCTTGGCAGGCACTGTGGGGAATGCAAACATGCTGAAGGTGTGGTCTCTGGCCTCAAAGGGGGCTTGTCATCCAGCAAGGGCACAGATGCCTACAAGGCCACTGCAAGCAGAGGTGGCACGGGGGAGGGGGAGCCGCTCCAGATTCCAGTCAGGACCCTCAGGCTCAGATGGCAGCTGCCAATTTAGAATTCAAGTGAGTAGCAGAGTCAGTAAGACAAAGCCCTCCTCACAGGTATGGGAGGCGGAAAGCTTCTCAGCGTAGGAAGAGCTTGCAAACAAAGCGTTGCCGCGTGGTTCCAGGCTGAAGCTCGTTGCTCTTGGTCGATTTCTCGGTCATGTTGTCCTGTTGTGTACAATGTGCCTAGGCCTCCCTCTTGACAGAGAGGTGCTGTGAATAAACTGGATTGCTGAACAGACTGAAACACTGGGGATGGGGTCGCATGTGCAGGAAGGGGGAGAAGGAGAAAAGGAGACTCAATCGTCCATTCAAACAATATATATATATTAGTACTATATATATATAATACATATATATAATACATATATATATATATATATATATATATATATATATATATATATATATATATATTAGTACTGGGGGTTGAGCCCGAGGATGTTCTACCTCCCAGATATACCTCGAGCCCCTTCCCTCTTTTTTGTGGTACTGAGGATTGAACCCAGGGGCATTCTACTTCCAAGCTACACCCCTAACCCTTCTTATTTTTTATTTTGAAACAAGGTCTCTCTAAGTTGCCAAGGGTCTTGCTAAGTTATCGAGGCTGTCCTCAAATCTGTGATCCTTCTATCTCAGCCTCCCAAGTACTGGGATTACAGGAGTGCACCACCATGCCCGGCTCAAACAATATTTTTTATTTTGCAAGCTGAAAATTAGTTCTGGAAATGGTTAGTGGTGATAGTCATCCAACAATATGAATTACTTAATATCATTGAACTCCATACTTCAAAATGGTTAAGAAGGTAAATTCTATGTCATGGATATTCTATCACAATAACAGACTTCTTGAGGTAATCAATATGCACCAAGCACTATGCTTTATGCTGGCCTGTATAAAAATATGAATAAGACACAATCCTTGCCCTTAAGAAGCTCACAATCTGAAGGAGGAGGCAGGAAGGGAATAAATCTTGGCTCAGACATCATCTCTTCCAGGAAGTCTTCCCTGGTCCTCTCGACCTGGATGGAGTCAGCTTCTCATTCTCCCTCAAAAGTCTGTGTTTACTTGTTCCATAATTATCTTCATTTATTCAGCAAACACTTATTAATCTAGGCTTTAGGGATATAAAACTAAATGAAGCTTTTAGTGTAAAAGAGGAAACAAATATGCAGATAAATAAATGAAACACACACACACACACACACACACACACACACACACACACACTGCCACTGGGTGTCTCTGCCCCTCAGATGGAGCTTCCAAAGACTGAGTCCAGTAAATGTTTGCTGAGTGAATGGATGGATGGACACATGAATAAACAGATGAGTATCTGTGCTATAGTTGAGCTACAAACTACACGCCCCACGGTCTAGCTTTCCTTCGTTGTGACAAAACGCCTGATAAAAACTACTTAAAGGCGGAAAGGTCTATTTTGGCTCAGCATTTCAGAGGTTTCAGTCCATACTCAGCTGGCTGAGAGAGAGAGAGAGAGAGAGAGAGTGAGAGAGAGAGAGAGAGAGAGCTCACGCAATGGCCGTTCAACATTATGCTAAGTGAGATTAGTCAGTCACAAAAAGTAAAAAATCATATGCTCTCCCTAAAAGGCAGAAGCTAGGGAGAAAATTGGGACATAAGAGGGACTCTAGACGAAAAAGGAGAAACCTTAGATGAGCAAAGAAGGTGACTTAACTGAAGGTGATGGATGGGGGGGAACACCCTAATGCACATGATGTACTTTCACGAACATATCAAAGTCAATCACTAAACTGAACATGAGAAGGAGGGAGGGGGAGGGAGTGGGGCGGGAATTGGGGAAGGGGTAAATGAGAAATGTGTGCATGTATGCCTCTACCAGCTTGTACCTAACAAAGATGTATCATTACAATGCACCAATAAATAAATATATATATATATTTTATATATATATACATACCTTTCAAAGGCCCATCCCCATGACCCATTTCCTCTAACTAGACCCCACTTCCTAGAGTTTCCACCACCTCCCAATGGTGCCATCAGCTGGGGACCAAGCTTTCAGTATAATAGCTTTGGGGGAGGACATTAAAGCTCCAAACCATAACACCCATGAAAATCCACAGGGGCCATTTACACTGGGTTTCAAAGGTTGGATAGAAGTCCTCGTGGAGAATGATAGGAGAGGAATCCCAGACAAAAGCATGGAAGTGGGAAGAAGCCTGCAAGATTCAGGAGCAGTGAGAGTTTGGCGCTGGGATGAGGGGAGGAGGCGAGGTTGGCAAAGAGGCAGCGGGAGTCTGGGAGGAAGGGCCCCTGGGCCGGTCTCAGGAGTTCCCAGTCTGCAGCGATGGTCACTGGGGGCTGGAAGCGGTGTCTGAACAGAACGTGGCCTTTTCAATGTAGCTTGCTCTCTCTGCCCTGGGTTGGAAAGAGTGGGATTGTGTCTACAGGGGACGGTACTAGGTGAAATTAAGACCTAATTAGGAAATGTCGTAGCAGACAGGATTTGATGACAAAATGGACTGGAGAGTGTGTTCACTTATTCTACAAATATTTATGGGACATCCTTCATGAACTTGGCACTACGGATAATTTAACCCTGAACAAGAGATCCAGTGTCTCTATGCCTGCGAAGCACAACGCAATGGAGGTGGGCAGGTAAATAAACAAGCAAGCAGAAAGTAACGTGACACAGGTGTGTGAGCTTGGGCAAGTCGCTTCATTTTCCCATGCCTCAGTTTCCTTCAATGTAAGATAAGGACACTAATGGTGCCTGCCTCACAGGCTGGTTGTGAGGATTTGACGAGTTAATAGTGATAAGGAGCACTCTCCCCTAGACTGTGGCACTGGGGCTCCTTCATCTGCCATTTAGGTTTGAGCTCAAGAGTAAGGCTCCCAGTGGCATAAGGAGTGGAAGTGGGAGCGTGCAGGTGAGGGCAGGGAAGACGTTCTGTTTGCCTCTAGCCTTGCGGATGCCCAGCTCAAGCTATATGCACAGAACACTCTCAATAAAGAGTCATTGAACTAGATGGCAGGGGCTGGGGCAAGGGAGAGAAGTGGTCTGGGGCAGCTGGAAATGAAAACCAGGCTGAGAGCAGTGCCCAGCCTGTAGCAAGCACAATGTGTTATGTATTATAGTTAGGAAAAATAACACAGCAAAATGCAATAGAGAGGAACTTCAGTAGTAGAGCCAGGGTAGGATTACTTTGGTTAGCAGGTTAAGGAAGGGTTTTCTGGGTTCCTTACTCTTTGAACCCAGGATTTCCTACCTCCAGCCCATTTATTTATTATTTGTTTATTTGCTTGTTTATTATCTTGAAACAGGTCCTTTCTAAGTTACTGAGGCCATCCTCAAACCCGAGATCCTCCTGTTTCAGCCTCCCAAGTACTGGCCACTCCAGGCGTGCACCACCACACTGTTCTGAGTTCCTTACTCTTGAGCTAGAATCTAAATGAGAGATGAAGGAGTGAAGAATGCCAAGTTCCAGGGAAGAAGACTTAAGATAAGGGAAAGGGCTCGAGGATGGGATTACCTAGGAGCATCCGTGAGCCTGTGAGAACACCGCTGCGGCTGGGGCAGTGAACCGGGGTAGGGTAGAGATGAAATCCAAAGAGCTGGGCCAGGGCCAGATCACAGAGGATGGGCAGGGCCTTGGGCTTTACCAGGAGACTGATACTCTCTGATTTCTACTTGTTTCTCTGTGTGCTTGTAGCAGGCTTCAAAATATGGCTGCAATTCTCTCCAATCCCTGCATCACCACCTTTGCCATACAATACAGCCAACCCCGTCAAGAGGAAGAATCTGCTCTCTGCCCTCTCAAGTCTGAGTTGGCCTTAGGAAATCACTTTCACCAACAGACATGACAGAGGTGACCTGGAGAGTTCGAAGCTGAACCTCAGCAAGGCACCGCATAGCTCCTGCTCTCCTCCTCTCCCCGCTGGGTGTATTAATCCTATTTTTCACCTTCTCTGTAAATGATGACATTTTGACATCTTTGGGAGCCCTCCCTAGTTCGGGAGAGTCTGACCCTCCCAGGGCTTACTAATTCCTAGAGACCATAAACAGCTTGTGAGTGGGCACACCTTTCATCTAACAAACCCACCAATCCTAAATTCATATCCCCAATGATCTCTCTCACTTAACTCACACACACCACAGCAATATTTCCCTGCCCCCAAATAAACCTAGGGCCAGGTATGAACTAGACAACTAAGGACAGCTCCTGTGCCCCAAAGCCTGCCAGAATTAATCCAACTAGCCAATCCTACACTGTTTACCCCGTCGTGACCTATCCTGCTGCTATGGCTAAACATAGAATCCCCTGAAGAGCACACGCATTAATGTTAAGACGTGAGGGTTGTCATCTCATCAATGGATAAGTCTGTTGTAATGGATATACTGGGCGATAACTTGGGCAGGTAAGGTGTATCCCTGTGGGTGTGGCCTTAGGGATTGCATAGGGCTCCTTCTCCCTCTGCTTTCTCTCTTGCTTCTGACCTCCTTGATGTGAGAGCAGACTCCTTGCTTTCCCTCTTTCTGCTTCCTGCCGCCATGCCCTGTGATCCATAGACCCTGGCCTCCCATGGACCAGACTCTGGAATCTCCCCAAAACTGTGAGCAAAGAAGTCTTCCTTCCTCTAGCTTATGTGGTAGGTTGTTTGGATTATGGCAGTGAGAATGTTGACCAAGGCACCTGCTCTCCTGAAGAAACCTAGTAAAGGCTGCTCTCCGCCTTCCCTCACCTCCTTGTTGCCTCCTAACCAAACTGGTGTTTCTCTCTGTGGCCCTGCATGGCATACCAAGCCTCTCGTTGCTAGGGATGCTATGTCATTAAACTACTCTTTCAATGACATTGACTTCTTGTTGTTAAGAACTAAGCATAAATCACCCTGTCGTGTGAAGGAACCCAGACTAGCCTATTGGAGCGTGAGACATCTGATCCAGCTGAGGGACCCAGCTGATCTGTCAGCCAACTGCAGCAGAATGAGTGGCCCCAGCAGATAAACTACCTGGCTGAACCCAGCCCAAATCACCAGCCCACAGAACTGTGAGCAAATAAAACAGTCATTGGTTGATACCACTAAGGTCGGGGTGGTTTCTTACACAGCAATATGTAGCTGATACACTGTTCTGTTGAGAAAGGGCTATAGAGGAATCAGAGTGGAATCAGAGTGGAAACCAGTGTTAGAAGGCACTACTCTGGGCAAGAATAGATGGAACTTGGGCTCCAATGGTGACAATGAAGACAGAGAGAGGTGGCCCAAATCAAGATGTGGTTTGAAGGTAACTGTCAACACTTGCTGCTTATATGTGGGTGTGAAAGGAAAAGAAGGTTCCATAAAGATGACACATTTTTTAGTCTGAACAGTTAGACAAACAATGGTGGCATTAAAAACTTGGGGAGGAGTAGATTTGGGTTAGGCTGGAAAGAAATCAGTTCATTCTTGAGTTTAGTAGAAATGTCTATCAGACATCTAAGTGGAAAGGAGGGATTTGTTCCAAGTTAAACATTCATATCCAAGCTGGAGAGAACTAGCTAGGATGATGAAGATGTAAAAATGTGAGTCCTTCAGTTTATGGGAGGGGTTGAAAGCCACAGATCTTATAGGATCCACTAAAAAGAATACAGAGAGGCAGAGAAAGAGGACCCAGAATCTGTATAGTTTAGATATTGACTGAGAAGTCACAGCTAGAGAGGTAGGAGGAAAAATGGGCCAGCATGAGAGATCGTGCATTTGCAGGAGAAATGAGGAGAGAGTTGGAAAGATGAGAAGACAGAAAGAACCACCAGACCCAGCAATGCATAGGTTGCAGTTGACCACATTAAGAGTGATTTCCAGGGTATTCTGAAGACAGAAACCAAGTTCAAGAACACAGAGAAGAAACTGGAAGACACAGAAGTGAAGACACCAAATCCAAACACACCCTTTGAGTTTGAGGGTACAGAAAGATTGACAACACCAGGGTGTGGGCTCAAGGGGTGGAATTTTTGTTTTACCTTTCATCTGATCGTAAAATGTATCAGACATTTGAAAGAACAACTGTACCCTAGGCATGGTGTCACACACCTGTAATCCCAGTACTTGGGAAGCTGAAACAGGAGGATTGTAGGTTCCAGGCCAGCCTCAGCAACTTAGAGGGACTCTGTTTCCAAATAAAAGTATAAAAAGAAGGGCTAGAGGTTAGCTTGGAGGTAGAATGCCCCCAGTTCAATCACCTGTACCAAAAAAGAAAAGAAAGAATAACCATAGCAAATGCATGCTCCTCAGAGGGAGTTTCTCTTTCCTTTTTGAAGAGGTCCTACAGCATTTTGTATGTTAATGGGCATGAGCCGGTGGAGAGAGGAGAAACTGATGACGCAGGAAAGAGAGGGAAGGTGTACAGAGCAAAGTCCTTGAGAAGGTGAGAGAGAATGGAATCCCGGTCGCAAGTAGAGGGGTCGCCTCTCTTAAGAGTAGGGACACGTCTCCCATTGTAATAGGAGGTCTGTCGATTGGTGATGGGAGGACGCGGAAGTTCTTGTCTGATTGCTTCTGCAGCTCACTGAAGTATACTGCAAGGTCACAGGCTGTCAGCCAGGCGGGTGAGGGAGGGTTCGAGCAGAGTGAGGGCTGTCTCCCAGTGGGGAAGGGACCACAGAGAGGAAATGTCATGGCACTGCTGGGCAGTGTCAAGCACCCATCTGAGATTTGTGGTTATGAATTCAAAGCAGGAAGGGGGTTTGGCTGGGGAAGGGAGTTGGGACATTGGTAAGGAACGATTGACACGCCTTTAGCTGGCTAAAGAAGGGGCAATGACAGGTGGAGGGGTGTTAAGGAAAAACTGAAGCGAGCCCGGGTTTCCACCACACACATGCCTCCAAGTGCCATTCCCATGTGGGAGGAAGTCCAGGTTGGGGAAAAAGGTCTCTGAGCTGTGGTGCCCATTGGTGTGTCTGCGGCCATGCAGCTGGAGGCCATCGCCCATCACCGTCCCCTAGCTGGGGAGGTGGAAACCATCCTAGGTGGTCAGCCACGGTGCCCACAGCCCGGCGCAGGCAGCTGCAGCCTCTCTTCTGCTGCAGGGACCCGTCAGGCCCTGTTTGCTGGTCTTTTCGGTTTAATACATTTTAATCAGAAAATTAATCAGGAAACACCAGTTCAGCAGATAATTGAACAATGAGGAGACACGATAATTGCTGTTTAGTCTAATTAACTTTGTTAAGTCTTTATTGGTAACAGAGACTTCCTGAGTGAAACTTATTAAATGTCCTTCCGTGGAAAAACACTCAGTTCCTAGTCAAAGGAAAAGTTGTATGTTCTGCCAGTGTGTAATTTCCAGAAAAGGGACAGGGGCCTCGGGGCAGCCCTGTGGGCCAAGGAGACCCATCCGACTCTCTTTCGGCTTTGACCCACTTTCCTTCTCCCTGGAAAAGCAGGGAAGGACCCAGTTCACTGTCCATCAGCCGGTCCTGACAACCAGGGTGCTAGGCCACCCACACCACGTGACCTGCAGCCCCTCAGTGCTATCTCCTTTTAGACTTTGAGCATCTAGTCAGAGCTACTTGGAGGGAGGCACCAGGAGAGCTCTGAGCCCCCTCTTAGGGCAGGGACCACCCGTGCAAACCACCCACAGGTCTGAGCCGGCACACACTTCCCACCGACAGGCAGCTGGCCCCAGGGGTGTGTAAAAGCCTGACGTTGACCTGAATTACCCAGATAAAATGCTGCTTGATCCCTGCAGCCCCTCTGCAGCGGCGACGACGCCTTCGAGGGCTCTGAAAGCCTGTGAAGTGGCTGGCTCACACTCTGAACGTTTTTCTCCTTGGAGTTTCTGTCCCCCTCTTCTCGTAACCCTGTGTCTTATTCGGGTCCTCTCAGAGGGGCTTGGCTGTTAGTCGGCTGCCGTTTCCCCCACCAAGAATGTTCTCCATTCCAGCACTGGTAGATATGGCTGGCGTGTCTAGCTCTGGGAAGCCCTGGAGATGTGCAGAACGACAGAGGTGGATGTAGAAGACAGATGCAGCCAGCCAAGCTCAAAAGCAGACACTCGGGCTAGGCGTGGGCAAGAAGGAGCAACACCGTGTCCACCCCTGTTACTCTGTCGTCATTGCCAGCCTGCTCCTGCCACCACCCCAGCAGTCACCAAGAGGGCCACCTGCCATCATGACCGACGTCCCTGTCTCAGGGATGCTCGTCCTGGAAGGTCCCCTTGTGAGTCTTCCTTGTGGACTCAGCCCCTGTTCATGAGAACTGAAGGGTGTGGACTCTTCTAGACAGTCTGTCGTGAGTGGCACTATTTTAGTGCCCCTGTCATGTCCAACATCAATAGGCCACATGGATATTACGTTTACATAGATCCTGAATGTCAACCAGGGGAAAGGTGACATTGAAATATTCCAGGAGGAAAGGTAGCACAGAGCATGGCCCGGGGGGTTAAACAGGTGAAGAAATGAAGGGTGACAGTGGCTGGTTTTTTGCTCAATCCAGGAGAACGGGCCCTACCTGCTGGAAGTTTACCCTTAAACTCTCCTCCTCCTCCTCCTCCTCCTCCTCCTCCTCCTCCTCCTCCTCCTCCTCCTCCTCCTCCTCCTCTTCCTTTTTTGGTACTAGGGATTGAGCCCAGAGGCATTCTACGTCAAAGCTATACCCCCAGTGCTATTTTTCTGTTTCCTTGTTTTGAAACAGGGTCTCGCTAGGCTATTGGGAGTCTCACTGTGTTGCTGAAGCTGTCCTCAACCTGCGACCCTCCTGTCTCAGCGTCCCCAAGTACTAAGATTATGCACCACCATACCCAGACTCTGGCTACTTCTGAATTTCCCTGGGAATGTCTGCCGTGGCCTCCAGTGAGGTCACCAGGCCACTGAGCCCAGCTGTCCTCTCCCGATCCACCACCAATGTCCACTCCTGATGCTCTCTCTCAGAACTGGCTGCTCCAACACCAGGGGTTGTCTCTGCGGGCCAGACCTCAGCCTCCGTTGCCTATGTCACTGCTGAGAATGACCTGCGACTTAAGCAAGGCTTCAGGGAAGGTTTGGCACCTGAGAAAGTGAAGTGCGACAAAAGGCAAAAATGTAGAGTCGCTCCTAGAAGCAGCTGCTCTCAGAACTCCCAGACACAAACCCAACCTACAGGACTGGTTCCCTGCCTGGCTGCCACCAGTCCCTCCTCCCGGAAGTCCAGACCTGCCCTGCCACCCAGGTCCTCAAACCCTATCCCAAAGTGGGGACCATCCCCCATAACGTGCCCCGACACCCACAGGGGTGAGATCCCCCCAACAAGACACCTGCACAAGAATCCCATGGCACCCCTCCCAAAACCCATGCCTCCAAGAGCACAGCCAAGTACAACTGCTGGAAAAAGACCTCCCCAACTCGGTACAAATGCAACGATTTCAGGCACTGGGCAGTCTTCATCCAGAATTAGAAAAGGAAACATTTCTCTAAAGGAAACATAATTTGCAGAGGCACGGTTCCGCTAAAATACCTCCTGATTTACATTACTAAGCAGTACACCTAACAGCTCAGTCTGAAGCAATGGAATTCAGGTCTTCTCTCGGAACCTGCGAGAGCAAGCGGGTGGCTTCTCATTTCCATAACTACAAGGGCCCACTCAAGAGATTCTGCCAAGAACAAAGGGACAGTCTGCCCTAAAGGTAAGTTCCAGCCTCCACCCTTATAGACAGACACTGCACATAATTTTTAAAATAAGTTTTTCAGCTTCAAAAATGGTAAATTCCAAGTCTCTACCAGGCTCCCGGTTACATAAGGAGTGGAAGGAGGGGGACTGCGTTTGGAGGGCAGGGATGCTGCCCTGTGTCTCTCCAGCCTCGCGAACGCCCAGCTCCAGCCTCAGTGCACACGACACGCTCTCCATTAGTAGTGGTTGGATGAGATGGGCAGACTGGAGCTCGTGAGAGAGCTGAGCAAAAACCAGAGAGGCACTGACCCCCAGCTATGCCAACCAGAAGCAGAGGGGAGGTCTCCTCAGGCAGGATGCTGCCCTCGCTCCAGAGAGGCCGAGTTCCGAGGGTCTGTGGCTCTGATCACATCCCCCGCTGAGGCTGAGAGCACATGGCTCTGGGTCCATGGGCTTTGACTGTGACTCTAGTAATAATAGTGCCAGCAGCCAGGGCGGCACTGTATGATGGGCTCATTTAGTCATCACGACACGCCCATGGGAAAGGCGCCCCCACCCCCTCCAATGAATAAACAAGGGGAAAAGGCACCAAGAGGTTAAGATATTCTCCCAAGCTCGTAAAGCTAGGAAGAGGCTCAGCAAACTTTTCCCATCATGGGCCAAATTGTAAATAGTTTCAACTTCGTAAGTTCTAGAGTTCATCTCTGTCAATTACACAGCACTGCATAAAAGCAGCCAAGGACAATGTGTAAATGAATAGGCATAACTGTCCCAATAAATCTGTTTATAAAAGTCAGGCCAGGGGCTGGATGTCACTCCCCGGCTGTAGTTGGCCCACCCTGGAGCTCTGAGGCGAGGATATCAAGGTCTAAGTTCCTGGCTATTACCCATGCCTTCTCCAGAGGCTAAGGTTAGCAAGACCTAGAGCGTGCCCACCAAAGGGGCAGGAGACAGGCTCCAGTGATCAGCTGGGACTCAGCTCAGGCCAGCAGCCTGGGCAGGTGGACCACACACCAGTGACGTCAACCCTTGTCCCACCGTTCAGCAGCAATCCTTACCATCTTGAGGATGGTGACCGAATCCTCAGGCCGGGGAAGGTAGAAAATAGAAGCTAAGGCAGAAGGAACAAAGTGGGGAGCCCTGGGGAAGGGGGGGATACTGAGGCTGAAATGGGGCCCGTTTCAGATGGGGCTGGAGACTAGGAATTGGGAACTACAGCAATAACACTGACGCTGATCACAGCGTGCCTACCTGTGCCCCGCCCTGGGGCCTTTGCATGCGGCATCTCTGTTATGGGTTGAATTGTGTGCCACCATTCCCCAATATTCACAGGTTGAATCCTAGCCCTAGTACCTCAGCCTATGACCTTACCTGCAGATGGGGTCTTTACAGAGGTAAGCCAGGTATAGTGAGGACGTTAGGGTGGGCCCTAATCCAGTATGCTTATGTCTTTATAAAAAGAGCAAGTTTGGAGTTAGGCGAGCATACAGGGAGACCATGCCACAGGACACAGAGGCAATCAGTCACCAGCCAAGGGGAGAGGCCTGGGCAGACCCTTCCCTCCCGCCCAGGCTTCAGAAGGAACCAGCCCTGCGGACGCCTTGACCTCAAATCCCCAGTCTCCAAAGCTGAGAGACAATCCATTCCTGTTGCTTAAACCACAGGATCTGCGGCCCTGTTTCCTAGAAAGCTAATACACTCATCGTTGCTGCCACAGGAGAAGGGTTGGTCCCAGGAAGGGTCCCAGGAGTTCCCAGAGAGGAGGAATCTGTTCAGGACCAGCAGTGTCAGTTAGAGACAGACAGAGATTTATTTAGGAAAGTAAAGGATACACTTTCGAGGGTTAATACTCACTATCTCAAGAGAGAGACACATTGTGGCGGTTCGTGGCTTTTCTTTTAAAGAAAATTTGGTGAAGGGAGAGTGTGGAACAGTGTGTGAGGATATCAGAGTTTCTGATGGTCTGCTCATTCCCAGGATCCTTAGTTTGGTCGTGGTCTCCACCATCTGATCAATATATAAAGTCAGAAAGTCCCCTAAGTTATAGGTTTCTCAAGATATCATATCTGTTTTATTAACTGTGCACGAGGTAATTATAGTTTGTTTGTTAGTTAGTTTGTTTGTTTGTGGGAGTGTTGTTTTTGTTTTTATTTGGGTTTAGTTTGGTTAACTTTAAGATTTACAGATTTCCCAAGAATTTGGGAGAGACAGGCCTGGGAGAGAGAACTAGTTTGGGGAGTGGAAGTCTGAAGAACTTTAGCACCAGGCTCTTATATTAAAGTAAATTTTCCTTTTCCTTCTTTTCTGTCTCATTTCTACCTATGTCTTTTTTTTTTCTATCCAACCTCACTACCACTCTAGAAGGTCCATTCTGTTCTTATCTCTATTGTATATAAACTTAAGTTCAGAGAGGTTGAGTAAATTGCCTATAGTCACACAGCCAGGAAGAACTAGAGTTGGGATTTGAACCAAGGTTTGCCTGATTCCTGAAAGATTGTAACCACTAAATTACACCGTGCTACACAGGGTGCTGGGCAGGCAGGGTGAGGTTTGAATGGCTCTTATCATCCCTCACATATATCTAGTACCTAAGCCCCCACTTCAAAGGACAGGCCCTGAATTTGCACACCTCTTAAAACCCCCATACATGCACCTGTGCTGTCTTGGAAGAAAACCAGAGTTGATCTTGGGGACTGGGGAACCAATGGGGCTGTCAGCCTGCCCAGAGAAGGGCCTGTGGGACTCTGTGGACTCCCTGCCCATCCCCCAGCAGGCACCGTGGTGGCCTGTCTCTTCTCATTAGGCCTGAGGGGACAGGAGGCTACTCGGCCAGCGGCCTGCTGCGGCATCTTCTGCCAGGAGCACCAGGGCTCTACGGCGGAGCCGCCACGGCTGCCAGCCCCAAGTCACCTTGTCTCTGCCGGGAGCCCAGCCCTCCTAGCTCATTATCCCCAGAACCTGCACTGTCCAGAGCCCTTCTGCACAGACACAGCCACGTTGCTGGCCTTTTATGGACAGAAAAGGCCTGCTGAGGCTGTTTTAAGAAAGCAGAATTGTCAGAACCCAAGAGGTAATTAGTATTTAAGAGGCACAAGTTGGCAAGGTTAAAAGCTGAGAAATAAACACACTCTCTCTCTCTCTCTCTTTCTCTCTCTCTCTCTCTCTCTCTCTCTCTCTCACACACACACACACACACACACACACACACACACACACGCCATTTCAAATGATTTTTAAAAACCAAACAGGAAAATATGGCCTCTCTGGGAAGCTTTTAAGAAAGACAGGATCGAACCCAAGAAGGCCTGGGCCCTCTCAGGGACGGCTGCTGAGACAGAGGCTGTTCTGTGGCTCCAGCACAGGGCCAGCACTAGGCTGTGACGTCTCATCTGCCCCCACTCTGCTCCGCCCACCCCGCTCCTCTTTGCCTCTGCTAATGGCTCCAGCCTCATAACTGACATCCTCAGAATCTTCCAGCACTCCATCCACTCAGACCCCACATTCTGGGCTTGGTCCTTGGCTGATAAATCCAGCCCCATAGCCCATGCCCTGGTCGTCCTCCTGCTGAGAATCCTCTCTTGGCGCCCACTGCCGGGACACCCAGGGGAGAGTGCGTTTGCCCTTGATCTTCAGCCCTGGGTTTGAACTCCAGCTCCACCCAGTCTCCATGCAGCCTTGGATAAGCTGCTAAATCTCTCCAAATTCAGCTTCCCCATCTGTAAAATGGGAGTAACCACATTTCCTTCAAAGGGCTGTTGTGAATGGTTAAAGCAATGAGCACTTGAACATGTTGGTGAATCCACAGAGCTCAGCCTTCTGAGATGATTAACCCAAAGAAAAGGGGCTTGTCCCAGGCCACCCAGGCGCTTGGTGGCAAGTCTAAGACCTGTGACTCTCCTGGCACTCCCGAGCCAGGCATAGTAGGCTCTGGTCACACTTTGTTAGATAAATGATTGTCAGTCAATCCATCGACAGCAGCCTCCTGCACTCACCCTCTAGGTAATAAGTCCCAGGAGTCTGTCAAGGTCCACTCACGCAGGTAAGCAAGTCCCACCTCCTCCTTGGGCCCAGGCTTAGCTTTCTCAAGTCTCAAGGGCGCCCCCTGGTGCTCACGACTGACATTGCATGAACAGGCCCACAGGCTCCAGACCTCGCCCTGGCTCAGCTTCCCTACCAGGCAACCTCCCTCCCTCCTTCCCCACACCCAGCCCTGCCCACCCCGATGTGTCGTTTTCCTCCAACACTGCTGCCACCATCTGAACCCAGGCACCCTTAACTCTCTCCTTTTCTCTCCCTATCTCTCTCTCCTGGGCTGTGTTATTCCCTGTGCCTAAAACACCTCTCTCTCTCTCTCTCTCTCTCTCTCTCTCTCTCTCTCTCTCTCTCTCTTCACTTGCTAAGTTTATAAAAATAAAATGAAATAAAAATTCATTCAGCAAGTGTCTATGATGTGCCAGGGCTGTGTCAGGCACTATCCTCACGAGGTTTAGCGTCTCATGGAGGACCCAGATGAATCAAATAGCCACACAGGTATGTATAATTAAAACTAAAGCCAGTTATGGTGGTGCACACCTGTCATCCCAGCCTCTCAGAAGGCTGAGACAGGAGGATAGCAAGTTCAAGGCCAACCTGGGCAACTTAGAGAGACCCTGTCTCGAAATAAAAAAATGAAAAGAGCTCAGTAGTAGAGTGCCCTGGTGTTCAATCCTCAGAACCACACACAAAATAAGTAATAAGTTTAAAAAAAAAAAAAAACCTGAGATCACGGTCGGAGGAATGCCAGGGAGCCCTGATGCTGGAGTCTAGGAATGCTTCTCGGAGCAAGAGACATTTAAACGAAGACATAAAGAGTTATTCAGGATCCACAGAATGCAAACCTGCGTCTGTGCTTGTTCCCTCTCCCACCAGGTGGAAAAGCACTGCCTGTACCTCATGGGGGTCACGGGAGCAGGCAGGTAAAGAGGGTGAAGGGCCTGGAAGGTGTGTGTCCCCTAGTTCCCAGCCCATGGTTCCCAGAGCTGCCGTTCTTCCTCTTATTCTCTGAGTCCCCCCATATTTCTTTCGTGGGCTGGGTATAAGCAAACCCTGGTACAATAATAAGGCCTCCTTCCAGCAGATGGTGGCGTGGGCTTTGAAATCACAGCCGCAGGCTCCCTTCCTTCCTGGACCCTCTGCTCTTTCTGTGTGTCCCCAGGCCGGTTCCTTCCTTGGCGAGCGCCAGGGACCTCATCAGTAGAGTAGAGTGATGACAGCTCCTGAGGATGAGAAGGACAGGCGGCATGTCCCTTCAACAACGAGCTGCAGAGGCATTGGTGGCCTCGGGCAGGTCACGATGCAAGTGGAGGTCGTGGGGGGGGGGTCTCTCCCAAGACCAGAATCCAGACACAATAGCTGGGTAGACTCGAGAGAACACTGAAGTCCCCACCACGGAGAAAAGTTGGCACCGCTGTTTAAAGTCTTGATGCATTCCACTGAAACCTGGAAACTTTTTGGTCCCTTCAATATGAAAGTGGTTCCCAGATACCTTGCCCCAGCCCTCAGCCCTCCACTATGAAAGAAAAACAGAGATTACATTAAAAACCTGCGCTCCTCAGCACCCCATCTCCCTCCGATCTGAAAACCACCTGACTCTGGGCCAGAGGGAGCAGAGGACTAGGGCCTGGCCGATGCCACCGTGCATGGCCTGCCCCTTCCCGCAGGGCCCCGAGGGTGCCACCCCTTCTCATCCTGCCGGATGTGGAACCCATGGAGTCCAGCAGAGGGAGGCCAGAACACCAGCTGTGTTGTCAAGAGTGTGCTTAGGTGCCAAGCCTGCGTTTCTTAATTCCACCCAGGCATCATGCAGCCTGCACGTCCAGCCTCAGAGCACAGCGGACCGCAGCCTTCACCCCAGAGGGGCAGATCCTCAACCGCCAAGAGGTTCCTAGAGAGACTGAGGCAGTGGCTGAGCAGGGCACATTCAGCCCCTCCTCCCAAACTCACCAGTCAGAATAATCACTTGTCCTTTCTGGGTCCAGGGTAGAGAAAGGCCAGGAAATGCCAGGATGGAGGAATAACTGCTTCCCTCTAACATCATTCACCCCACACTAAACCCTGTCTACACTGGTCTTCCTTTCAGTTTTGCAAAAACACCATGCTTCTTCCCACCTCAGGACCTTTGCATGTGCTGTTTGTTTATTTTGCACTTGGAACACGCTCTTCTTTTTGCCTATTGTCTGGTGAGCCCCTTATGCATCTTTCACGTTTCAGCTCAACCGCTTCCTGATTCCCCTTCCTTACAAGTTCCCATCCCCTGTTACATGTTCTCCTTGCTTCTGTGTGTCCCCTGGGTAGCCTTTGTCAGGATTTTAAGTACATAGTTACATAGTTACGAGTGTGATTACTATCTGAGGCTGTGTTTGCAACAGTGAGTCCTGTAGCCCTGCCATCCATCTCAGCACAGGACTTGTGGTGGGCGCTCCATATGTAAACCGAAATAAGTAAAAACTGCTAACACTTGCATACAATCGCTTTAAGTGCTTTGCACACATTAACTCCTTAATGCGTAGGATAACCCAGAAGTGGAGACTTTGGACACCTCCGTTTTCCAAGAGGGAAACCAAGACGCAGAGATGTTATATAACTTGCTCAAGGTCACGCAGCTTAGGAGTGGAGATGGGAGTTGGGCAGAGGCTGTCAGACCCAGCGGGGTGCTACTGGCCACTGCATCGTAGGAGTGAAAGGCCCTGATGGAGAAGGCTTTGCTTGGACAAGAGATTAGCCAGTGAGAACAGACCTGAGAGAAGACTGAAAAGAACGTCCCAAATGCCATATCGAGATAAGAAGCCAAGTAATGCTTGTGGTTTGGGGTGAAATACAAGGGCATTAAGAAACCTCAAATCTCACTTCTGCCCCTGGGGTCTTAAACCATGTCATCAACTCCCATCAGGGTTGCAGGAGTAGGTACATGGGCGTGACTGGCCAGTTGTTACCATGGCGACCGCCCCTCTTGGCCCTGTCGGGTGGTCCAGCTGTGACGATCTCTGCCTCTCTGAGATGCTCTGCTCACCTAAGAGGTGATATGCAAGAAACACTGAGCACAGAAAGGTTTTGTTTTTGTTTTTTATTTTCATTTTGTTTTTGTTTTTGTTTGTTTGTTTATTTAGTTTTTGTTTTGATACTGGGGTTGAAACCCAGCGACATTCTACTTCGAAGCTACACTCCCAGTCCTACTTTATTTTTTTATTTTGAAACAGGATCTCTCTAAGTTGCAGAAGGCCTTGCTAAATTTTACTGATGCTGGCCTCGAACTTGAGATCCTCTTGTCTCAGCCTCCCAAGTACTGGGATTATAGGCGTGCACCACCATGCCTGGCTTGGTTTGGTGAATGTTTATAAAAACCTTTGGGGAGGGCCCCTGTGAGAGGCCCAGGCCTGACCTCGGGTGCCTTTCCCTGGAGGGGTTGTCCCTGAGGGACTGATCTTTAATTAACTTGGCCAGTGAAGTCCTAGAGAGACGGAACCGGCTGCCCCCCTGTGCCCACATCTGCGTGGTCAGCATCTGGCAGGCCTCATTGTTTTAAGTGATGAGCAATTGTCACTTCCCTGTGCCTCCATGATAAATCACTTGAAGAACTCCCCTCTTCTGACAGCATAAGTAATTACAGCCCTGGTGTCTGGGGCCCTGGCACCGATTAGGCGCGAAGCAAACGACGCAGGAGCCGCTGCTGACTCATTTTTCTTTTTCAAAAGGGTCCAGAGGCCGCGGGGTCAGAGCCATCTAGCCGTACCCTTCTTGGCCGAAGGCTAGCCCCCCACCCCCGCCAAGAAGCCCTGAACACCCCCAGAGTTAACACCTGGAGACCACGCTCTCTGCTCTGTACCCTGCAGAGTCCCTCTCTCTCTCTCTCTCTTTTCCCTCTTTTCTCTGTCTTTTCCCCAGCTGCCTGTGAGACGTGTTTCCCAAATGGATCAGTGATTAGGAGGAAAATGTATTGTACTATAGTGGGGAGAAATAATTAGGTTAGATAATAAGAAAGAGAAGCGTACCTTGTAAGAGTTTCTGCGTGTGGTTACACGTGCTTGGGAATATTTGATCTATTATGTTTTCTGGGTAGGCCCGGGATGTATTAAATTGGGAGAATAAATAAGCATCTTGGTCAGCAAGAAAAACACATCTCAGTCAGGCAGAATCTTGGTGACCCAGAAACGACAATGCAGAAAAGCATGGATGATCCTGACACTCTGCTAACCTGACAAGGAGATCCCGGAAGAGTGCTCAGAGATGGTGCTGTTTAGGACAGAAAAGTAAAGCATGTGGAACAGGCTGGATGTGGCGGGACACGCCTGTAATCCCAGCTGCTCAGGAGGTAGAGGCAGGAGGATCACAGGTTTGAAGCCAGCCTCATCCACTTAGCAAGATTCTGTCTCAAAATAAAAATAAAAAATAAAAAAGGCTGAGGATGCAACTTGTGGTACAGTGCTCCTGGGTTCAGTCCCGACTACTGCAAAATCAATCGGTTTCTCCATATATTTGAACCCAGGGGCATTCTACCTCCAAGCTACATCCCCCAGCCCTTTTGATTTTTTCTTTTTCTTTTTCTTTTTTTTTTGGAAACAAGGTCTCAATGAGTTGCAGAAGGTTTTTGTAAGTTGCTGAGACTGGCCTCAAACCTACAATCCTCCTGTCTCAGCCTCTCAAGTACTGCGATTACAGGCATGTGCCACTGTGCCCAACTAAAATACATAAATTGGTTAATAATAAAGCACATGGGGTAGGACTGAACGGTATAAAAGAACAATCCACGTTCTCAAGGATGTCTTGGGCATGGTACCTGCTATTACTTCTACCAGCACATCACTTTTACCAGCATAAATAACCAGGTGTCTGTGAATTCACATCACGCACCTGTCCACCTCCCTGCAGCATCACCATGGGAAGGGCTCTTCCCGCAGCTTCTGTGACACCACGTGGGTGACAGCCTCCTGTCTGGATGACTCTCCTGCCCATCCACCACGAGCCAGAGAGGCCCGAGTTTTCCCAGAGGTGACTGACAGGAGAGTCAGGACAGTCCCGGGCGGCGACAGCAGATGGGGAAGATGTTCACGACAAAATAAATTTTGGGACTGTGCCGATTGTGACCTTCTCTAGCAGATTCACAGCAATGTTAGCGTTTTAAAGCCCCAAGTCCTGCAATCAGTAACCAGTTTCGCTTTGTTTAACGCTGTTTTCCAAATTGTTCTGATCAGGAATCTTTTTCAGGATATCTACTAACCTCCTTGAAGAAACATTTCTGGGGACAACCAAATCTTGACTGCAGATACGAGATGCAACTGGGGCCTGAGAGCCCACGACCTCGGAGACTCCACCAGAGAGAAGATATGGAAGCCAGCTCTGGTCTCACCTGGGCAGGAGACCTCAGCAGAGAAGAACACAGCTCCTGTTTGCTGAGTACTTGGCCCACATCGACTTTCAGGTGTGGGAACTTCGAAGAATCAAAAGCCGAGCAGCCAGCGAGTTACAGTGAGTGATCAAGCCAGGATGGAACCTTGGCCTGCCTGGCGTGGGTGTGTCGCATGAGCCCTCTAGGCTCTGACTTCCTTATTTATACATGAGGGAAATTATCATTTTATCTGCCCTTAAACATGTCTGAAGATTATGTGAAATAATGGAAGGTTTAAATCAGAATTTAACATATAGTGGGCTCTTAAGAGTTTCATCAGCATAACAGACCCCATACAAGGCTTGACCTCTCGAGTGACGGGGAGCTCATTACCTTACAAAGCCCCTGACACTGCGGAGCTCTAGATATTAGAATAGTCACTCTGCTATTGAGCCAGAAATACGTCTCCCCTCCCCACTAGGCTCTATCTCTGCCCTGGAAGCAGCCCCAGACTTCCTCCCCTGACAGCTCCACAGAGATCCCTAGGCAAGGACGGCGTCCCTGCATCTGCCGTTCCTCCCTCCCACGCGTCCCCTCCCCCAGGACACTGAGCTTAGAAGACCAGGCATCTTGTGCCGGGCTGCTCTGGCGGGGCCCCTGGGGCTCATGGGAAGCTCCCCTGAACAGCATTTGCCTCGGAGCAGCCAGCGCATGAAAGCTAGTGGACAACGCGGACATCCTTCCCGGCCGGCTCACCTGGGAGAGGACAGGTGGTGCACACAGCTCCTCGCTCAGCTCCCTGAAGGGCTCCAAGGGCAGAAGGGACGTGCAGACCCAGAGCCCATGGGTGCAGGATGAGGCGTGCCGCCCCAGCAGAACCCCAAAGGGAGGAGTCCCCAGAAGCCTCCGGAGAGTGGGAGAGGTCAGCATCAGGATGGCTGGCGCCTCAGGTGGCAGGTACCAGGTTCCAGCGGGGCTCCACACGCTTCGCCTCCAGATTCACTGGTTTATCGTCCCAAGACCCTGTCTGCTCCCGTGGGAGAGATGTGTCAACAAGACCAAAGAGAGGTTAAGTAACTTACCCAAGATCACACAGCAAGTAAGCAACACAACCATGATTGAAGCACCTGACTCCAGAGCCTGTGCTCTTGGCCTCCAAATGACCCTGGCTCCCCACACCACGCCACCTGGACCAGTCCAGGGAGGAAGGGGCCAGAGGAAGGGGAGACCCCGGACTAAAGGCGTGGGCAAATTCAGGGAGTTGACGTCACAGAGAAAGGGCGTTGTCCAGAGGAACAGTGTGGGAAAGGAGTCCTGGCGCATGGGGGCAGCAGGGAGGATGCCAGCTGGCCAAGGCAGAGGCCATGGCTGGGGGCAGGGTCCATTCTGCTCCCCTCTCCAGCTGAGAATTTTCACCACCCAAAGGAGCAAGGTGGAGGGAAGGCAGGGCTTCACCTACCATCTCACCCTGATAGACACAGAGACAAGAACAGAGCGAAGGCCCCACCCCAAGGAGCCACTGCGCAGCTGAGCAGTAGGTGGGGCCGGGGAGGGTCCCTGCCCCAGGCTGGGGCCCGGGACTCTCGAGGGCAGCTCTCCCAGCAAAGTCAGTCAAGTAGCCGCTCAGCTGCATCCATGAAGCAAGTCAGGCTCCAGGGGGAAGCTTCTGGAAGCCCATGAGTGTCTGCCAGGCCCAGCACTGCCGCCCCCACCCTGGCAATGAATTATTCCTTGACAGAGATAGAGGAGGTGCCAACGTCTCCCATCTTCTTCCCTAACCTTGGGACAAATTAACTCAGATTCCCCTGCACGGCCTGAAGGCATAAACTTTGTTAGCTGCACCAATAGATCCTGCCAGGCAGGCTCCCAGGTACTAATTACTTTATTCACCAAGTTAAACAAATGATATGATATCTAATTTGAAGGAGAGGCACCCAAGAGCTATGGAGCACGCACTGCAGGGACTTGCTGATGAACAGAGCAAAGCAGGATTGCTGCACCTACCAGCTTTCAGCTCGGGCCTCGATTCCCCTCCTCCGGGAAGCCCTCCCTGATGACTCCACCCCATGCTGCGCCTCTCCTTTCCAGAGGCTGCAGAACCAAGGCGGGGGGGGGGAGTGTGGCTGTGGTCCTGGCCAGGCTGGGCTTCCACCGCAGACCAGTTGTGTCTCCTGGACATGTGGACTAGTGTGCAGGTGACTCCCAGCTCCTGTCCCCTCAACTGTGGAGTGGAGATCACCATGGCTCCTCCTTCCCACAACTGTGGTGAGCACTCGGCAGAGAGTCCTTGTACGGACATTAGCCCAGAGTCAAGTCTCTATGAGTGGGAGCCAGGCATGGTGGCACATGTTTGTAATCCCAGCATTTGGGAGGCTGGGACTGGAGGATCCAGGTTCGCAGCCAGCCTCAGCTACCTAGTGAGGCACTCTGCAACTTAGTGAGACCCTGTTTCAAAATAAAGAATAAAAAATAGGACTGGGGGTGGAGCTCAGAGGTAGAATGCACCTGGGTTCAATCCCCAGTACTGTAAAAAAGAAAAGTAAAGAAAAAAGTCTCTATGAGTGGGAACAGCTTCAGTTGTTACCATTATTATTACTCTTTATGCTGTTGGCAACCATTGCTATTTATGCTGTCCCTATTGTTATCAGTATTATTGCTATTTACACTGGAGTCCCCAGGAGGTCGCAGGAGGCAGCAGCCCTCCCCTTGGCTCAGTGCTGAAGAATTTTTTAAAATAAAACAAATAAGCCAGACATGGTGACACACACCTGTAATTCCAGTACTTGGGAGGCTAAGACCAGAGAATCATAGGTTTGAGGCCAGCCTCCGCAATGTAGCAAGACTCTCAGCAACCTAGCAAGACCCTGTTTCAAAACAAAAATTAATAAAAAAAAAAGTCAGAGTGTATGCCCCAGAATTAAAATGCCCCTGGGTTCAATTCCCAGTTACACACACACACACACACACACACACACACACCAGAATAAAATATATCATGGAGGTCTGTGCTGACAGAGGCTGAGCTGATGGGAGACGTGCCCAGCAGAGTCCTGAGAGAGAGGAGGTGTGGTACAGCATGTCTCCCTTTTCTTCCTAAAGGGACCACTCACCCAGGAGTCAGTGAAAATCAGCACCATGGACAGGGACCCGGGTTACACCAGCTGCGCTCCCTTTGCAGAGCCAAGGAAACCTCTCCCACTCCCAGGAGACAGGCGAGGCAGTGGCCTCTGCAGGGTAGAGTTGAATCTCTTCTCCCCCTCCGCTATGTGATTCAGGGGGAGAAACAATCTCCTTGATTAAGGTCCCAGTAAAGTGCGTCTGGGCAGCCCAGGAACCGTTCAGAGGCCGCCTCACCGCCCCGGGCTTCCTCCGCTGCTCCCCAGTCCCCAGGCCAGACCCAGCTACGCCCCAACCAGCACCGCCTGGGAACTGCAGCTGCCTGGTCTCCCTCCCGCACAGCTCCCAGGTGCTGGCCCCACTGCCACTTCTACAGCTCCCGGAACCGAGACAGAGCCGCACTGGCCCGACCACACCCTCAAGAAGCCCAGCTGCCCCAAGAAGAGCTCCCCACACTCCTGGTCCAAGTGCAACTGAACACAGATTCTACGCTGGAAGTTGAGCACCCAGCCCTCTCGGTCCCTCCAGTTGCAGGATACCTGCCTCAGGAATGGAGTGGAGAGCTGGGCGTGGTGACACACACCTGTAACCCCAATACAGGGGAGGCTGAGACAGGAGGATCACAGGTTTAGGGTTAGTCTCAGCAACTTATCAAGACCCTCAGCAACTTAGTGAGACCCTGTTTTGAGAAAAAAATAATAATAAAATAAAAAGGGCTGGGTGTTTAGTTCAGAGATAGAATGCCCTGGAGTTCAATCTCTAGTACCAACAAACAAACAAAACAAATACATATTGAATATCTCAGCACTGGACTCTGGGAATTTGGTGGTTAAAAGAGAATCTCACTGATGGCCCTCAAGATCTTACAGTTTTGAGTACACGACTAACCAAGTCTCCACAATGCATGAGAACTATAAGAATCAGAGTACAGGGTGTTCCTCAAAAGAAGTAACTTGGTCCAAGAGCAAGTACAGCTCAAGTGCTGAAAGAGGGATAAGAACTAACCAAAAGACCAGGGAGACAGTGGCTGGTGAGAGCATGATAAGTAAAAGAACCAAGGTAGTCAATGCGACTATGGCAAAGAACAAAAGAGGCCTCTAATCCCTGTACCTAACCGGCTGAGACAGGAGGATTACAGGTTCGAGGCCAGCCTCAGCAACTTAGTGTGGCCCTGTTTAAAAAAAAGGGGGGAGGGGGGCTGGCCGTGTATCTCAAAGGTAGAATAATGCCCCTGGGTTCAATCCCCAGTACCAAAAAACAACAAAAATAAAAAATAAAAAAAAAAATAACCCTCACTGTGGTTAAGAATCTGTCCAAAGTATGGTGCCTACAGTAGAAACCAGCCTCCTGTAACTCCAAATCCCGCCCTCCTGGCTGGCTACAGAGACTGAGGCGGCGGGGTCTGGAGGGACCGTGAGCCCCTTCCCAGGAGGGAGGAGAAATGTTCTCAAGGCAACACCTGTGATGCGATGTGCAGACCCAAAGCCTACTCTCCACGTCCCAGATGCATCCGAGTCTGCAACCCCACGCTGGGAGTAAGCCCCTTCCACGGGCCTCCTGCAGCAGTTCTCAGAGTGCAAGCCCCACTTGCAAGGGGCCGGTGCTTCAGCTGTCCTAGGGACTGTCGTCCAATGGTGCCGTTGGCTTGGGTCCACCATAGAAACAGGATTCTGAACTCTTCACTGGGACGTCTGGGACAAGCCTGCACACTTTGCACACCCACACGCCGGGATAAAAGAGAAAATCATTTTCTTTGACTGAATCGCGCATCTGGCACACTGGAGGTCCGGGTGCTATGCATGGAAGGTGATAGGTCTGTGGGGTCTTGGACAGCGGGGGAACCAGGGACCAGGGGAGTTAACCTGCTCCCAGGTGGTCCATCCAGGGTTCGGTATGAGAAGGCCTCCAAGCATTAGTGGAAGAACATCAGAGCCCACGCAGGAATTCTGCTCCTGGCCAGGAGCCTGGGGTTCCTGAACAGACCCTGACAAATGTTTCTCAATAAATGTGTACCTCCATTAACACAGCCAGTCACTTGTCAGTCACCTGTGCCCTGGTGTGGCGCCATTAGTCCTACCAACCTGCACTCCCTAAAGGGCCCCGAGATCCAGCCTTGCTTCCATCCATGCTGTGCCATCCATTGGTCAGAGCCTCATGCCTTCACCAGAGATCTGGAAAGGATAATTCTCTGGGATTCTGGTCAATCTCTCTCTCTGTCTCTCTCTCTCTCTCTCTCTCTCTCTCTCTCTCTCTCTCTCTCTCTCCCTCCCTCTCTCCTCTCATGTAGCTTCCTGTCACTCCACAGATGAATGCCCCACAGGAGCCCTGGCTACGGTCCTGAGACTCTGCTGACCTCCTGAGCTCCATCTCTTACTCTCTCTCCTGTTTGCACAGGAGGCGACTGTGCTCAGCCCTCACGAGGCGAGGCTCCCTCAAGACTCTGAGCCTTTGCCAGGAGTGCCCTCCTCCTCCACCCTTCACTGCTGCCACCAGTCACTCCTGCTAAGCCTTTCCAACTCTCTTCTCTCTCAGGCACCCCCAGGAGCTTTTCCTGCCTCGGCTCTGCCCCTACCCTGAGACGCCCAGGGCCCCACGTGTCTCCCTTGATCTTCTCTCCTGCTCTACCCACCTTCCTGACGGCTTCCTGGTCTGTAACCAGCATCCAGCGGTGAGCACCTGGCAGGCAGGGATGCCTCATATTCCTAGTGGACATCCGGAAGAAGCAATGATTGCTCTTCAGAATAAGAGCCGACTGGACTTGCTCCTACATCCTGGAGGAACAGGGAAACTCCTATGAGAGAGGAAACGTGTGGAGGAGCCTCTTGAGAGTAAAAGGGGAACAGGATGCTATCCCAGGAATCATCTAGAAGGAGCAGGCACGTCCAAGAAGAGGGAGCCAAGCTGCCTGATGCAGTGAGGAAATGTCCTCGTGCCTCTCCACAGGTTCCCAGAGTCTGCGACACCACCGCCAGGGGGCCGCAGGACGGGGACCCATGTAAGGGTGGGGGGCGGTAGTAGCTTCAGGTGTGTTGAATAAAATCAAGGGCAGTAATAGAAGTGCCCAAAGGGGCACTGATTTTCTTTTTCTTTTTCTCTTTCTTTCTTTTGGAAAGCTGTGCACTAAGCCAATCAGTTTGGGAATCTATGTGACTCTGGACAGTCCAGGTGAGAAAGAGAGCAGTTGCTGGGAAAATGGATAGAAGGGGGTGGTGTGTAGCAAGAAGGCAGAGGGCCTGGGGGTTGGGGGTGCACAGTGGAGCCACTCTAGGAAGGAATGGGCTGAGGAATTTGGAGGAGCAAGGTGAGGAAGATTCAGGTTAAAAGTGTGTCTTGTACTGTGCTGTTCTATGCTATAACACACACACACACACACACACACACACACACACACACACACACACACACCTTGCCCTGCCCATCCCAATCACTCCAAACCTTCAAAGTCCATGACAGCAGCTCGGTGGCCGTGCAGGGGAGGAATGAAAGAGAAGAGTTCCTGTCCAGCCCAGAGAGACAGTGTGCGAGGGACAGCTCAGAAGAGGGGGGCAGAGGGGATGGCTGAGAAGCCAATCAAAGCAAAAGTGAGATAAATAGGAGAATAAAATAATAAAGCCTGCCCTCGGATTTGCAGGCACCTTGGGGAAGGCACTGAAGGAAGGCGAGGTTTCCAGTTGTTTCTTTAAATATTAAAGTAAAGGTTTACTGCTGGAGTCAGGCTCAAATGAATTGAATTGAAATTCCAATTGGTTTAGGGACCTCTGTGCACACTTAGGGCAGCTCTTTCTTACCACACAGGGGAGAGAAGGCCAATGTCAAAAGTGCTTAGTAGAGAATGTATACACTGGTGGTGATCTCAGTCTTACAAGGAGGGAAGCTTCTGAGAGTACAGAACAGCAACGAGGTATCCTTAGGAAGGCTGGGAAGAACAGTAGAAGAAACAGAATCTTTACATGCCGGAGCAGGAGGGGACCTCTGGGAACATCTGGTCCTCGGATGGCAGGTAGAGTTCAACCCAAGTGCCAGCTCGGATCAACTGGTAGTGGCTGCCTGGAGCGCTGCCGTGGGAAGAATTCCGATGCTCTGTCTGGCTTCAGTAAGAAAGAAGTGAATGATCAATTAATAATGTCTGCCATGGATCCCAGAACAGGAACGATAGCGTGTGTGCTGATAGCTGCCATCCCTAATCTAGCCTGTCTTCTCTTTTTATGGATGGAAAGAAGAAGGGACTTCCCCCAAAGTCACCTAGTGGCTGGAGTCAAGTGGAATATCAAAGTCCGGGCTCTTCTTTGCACCATGAGACCTCCCTATACACGGAACACAGATGAGGAAACAGGAAGGTTAATAGCGTAGCTAACTACCTGGTGAGATGAAGCACCACAAAAGCACAGATCCGTGCCAGAGGAAGACAGAAGGGGAAGCCGTCTCAGGTTTATTTCAGAAACAGACATTGGCCAGACAACCTCTTTACTCACTTTGAAGACATACAGCTTCCAGGACTGCAATGTAGCTGGGCACAGTCGTGCACACCTGTAATCCCAGCTACTCGGGAGGCTGAGGCAGGAGGATTGCAAGTTCGAGGCCAGCCTGGGCAGCTTTCTTTTGAGACTTTGTCTCAAAAGAAAAAAGATAAAGATCTGCAGTGCAGGTTAACATACAAGTGTGACCAGAGGCCAAGCTCATGGTGTGGAAGGACTCCCATGATAAGAAAAAAGAAGACAGGTGGCCCAGGTAGTCCTGCCCAGTGTCTTTACGGTCTTCTCCATTCATTCCACAGACATTTGGGGCACCTCGGAGCAAATTAGTGAAGGAGGAGCTGGGGCTGCAGTTCTTGAGGCACTGACATCAGAGGGCCGAGCCAGGCATGGAACAGCTAATTATGCAATTAGTTATTTAATGAGAAAAGATGATAAATGCCAGGGGGGTACGAGGAGCTCTGGAGGCACACAACCTGGAGTCGATGTCATCTGGAGAAGGGGAAGGTTTCCTGGGGAAGTGGCATTTAAGAGGAGGCTGAGAGGATTGAAACAGGAGGTGTGATGGGTGGGGGCCACGGGACAATACCCATCACCCAGAGGGAGAGGGAAGAACCTGTTAGAGGTCCCACAGAGGGACCTATCTGAGGAATTGAAAGGCTGTCAGGCCAGTAGAGCTGGAACACAACATGCACCTTTTTTTTTTTTCAGGTTGTTGTTGGGGAAAGAGTGAGGAACCAATAAAGGATGAGCTGTGACAGAGGCTCGGCGAGAGCAGGAACCTGACCTCACACCTTAACCCACCTGCACCTCAGAGAGAGTGCTTGGAAGGCGTCCCCTCTGGACCCACAGCTCACAGGAACAGCTTGGCAAGTGGAGCCCAGCTTGGCTTTTGGCCCCCACTCAGCGCCCCCTCAGCCAGGAACATTGGTGCAGTACACAACTACATGGCTGTATGTGTCCATCCTATCCCCGGATCCCTCATCCCAACCCTCAGCAAGTAGGCTAGACCATCAATAGGAATTGATTGGACTTCCTGTTCAAATGCCCGTTTCTGAGTCAGTATCCCAGGATGGGACCTGAGACTTTGCATTTCTAACCCCTTCCCTGTTGCTGCTGCCTGGACCCCAGTTAGAACAGCAGAGAACTAGCAGACAAGTTGTACAGACTGGGGTTTTAGCATCCCAGAGCAATTCAATGGAGCAGGTGGTTCTTTCCTGGGGTTCCTAAGAGGCAGAACACCTTTGTGGGCTCTGGGGACCCTGAGGTCCAGCAGCTGCCTTCTGGACACTACTTGGGAGTAGCCCAAGCCACGTGCCATCGATTGCAAACTGCTTTCTCCCAAAGTCCACGCGATCTGCCAGAGAGAAGTGCAGGTCACCCCCAGGAGCCTCTGCCTTTGGGTCACTACCCGAGAGTTGTCAGGATAAGTGCTGTCAATCACACACCGTTTTCTCAGCCAACATGACCTTCGAGAGAGAGGAAAGCCTCCAAGAGGGAGGGACTTCCAAGTGGGGAAACCGACTAGAGTGGCTGGTTTAGGGGTTTATATACTTCTGAGTCTCCTTCTCCAGTTGGGGTCTCAGAGGCAGTTTCCTGGGATTTGCATAGGGTATTTGCAGTGTCCTTCTTTGAGTTTCCTTCTCTTTGTTGGGGTTCCAGATGCTGTTTCCTGGACTCTCCAGGAAATCTCCTGGGATTGTTTATCAGCAGGAACAACTGGAGTTTTGTGAAGCTCTGGTTACTTTCAGGAGGCTTTTGATCTCATTATCACTTTTCAGAAGTTTTGGAAAGTAGTTAGCATCTGTTGCCTCTAAGGAAATGAAGTTTTTCTACCGTGGCCCTCTAGACTTATCTGCCTACTTCTTTCTACCTCCTCATCAGGAAGGGGGAAAAAATCCATGGAAGATGATTTTGTTTGGTTAATTGCAATTCTTTTGGATTATTTCCTGCTGTGCACCAGAGTTTGTCATGCTGAAGACAGGCGGACATGACATAGCCCTGTTGACAGGAGAAGACACTCTGAACCCGAAGGACAGACCAGCAGGCACGTAATCACCCAGGACAGCCATCAGTTCCCTGAAAGCCAGGGAGCCCAGAAAGCATGACAGTGTGGATCAGGGCAGACTCCTCAAGAGAGGTGACATTTTCGGGGTGGACAGGATTTCAACATATGGGAAAAGGGAAGCAGAACTGAAGTACACCTCAGCCAATCAGTAGATTGATAGGTCAAGCTTTTGCAAATGAAAGAATAAATAAAAAGAACCGAACCCTGAAGGTCCTTGGAGAGGAAGGATTAGCGGGCGGCAGGCTAGAGAATTCATGTAACATCGGATTATCCTGGCTCTTGAATGCCAGGCTCAGAGAAGACAAACATGAAATTGTAGGTTTTACCAAAAAAAAAAAAAAAGAAAGAAAAAGTGAAGTCCCATCAGGCAGTCTGGGCCAACTGCCTGAGCTCCAGTTCTGCGGGTCCCATCAGGGCGCCAGGTCCTGCAAGTCAAACACAGATCCTGGAGGCAGGAGGCCCTGGCAGGATCAATAGCAACAGCTTCCCAGTGTCTGGGCTTATGTTGTCAACAAGGGAAAGTCGGGGACAACAATGCTCGGGGGCAAACATCAAACTCCTCCTGCAGGGCCAGATCGCTGGTGGGAAGGTCTCTGGAGAGAAGGGTTTCAGAAACAGAAAAGGTGACCCCGAAGAGGACTCAGTGAAGGAGATGTAGAAGAGAAGCCCAAACCCCTTAAAAAGAAAGCTATAAAGATGTGTTTACAATCTCAAAGCTGAAAGCAAGAAATGGATGGTTCTATAGGGAGGAGCTTTAGAAAGTGCTTTAAGAGGCTGCAAGAAATAAATGAGCTATCACAAACACTGAAGGCCTCCAAGGATCCCTGCACCCCCAATACCTTCGCCTCACCCCACTCTAGCCATAGCTGAAGGCCTGAGGCCACCCTGGCAGCCCCGGCCAGCCCCAGCCCCAACATCTATCTTGCCCCACCAGGAGGAGCTCAGGAGGATTAAGCCCCTCCCCTGGGCGCACAGCCTGGCCACCTGCCCTGCTCTGGAAGGAGCCCCTGTTAGTGGCTTTGATCTTGCCCTATAGATGAAATGTCCACCTTATGTTCTAGCTGGCTGGGTTTGAGTGCCTGCCTGTCACCTTCCTGGGTCTTTCCATGCTGAGATTCCCCCCAATCTTTCCTCTCTAGTGAACCTCACCCCAAACTGCTGGGACCTCATTAACAGTTATTCCTAAAGATGGATCAATTGAGCATCTGGGCCAGTCCTGTCCACCAGTCTGGACTAGCATCCTGCCCAGGTGCTGAAGGGGGCCAAGGACTTTTCCTAAAGACAAGAATAGGCTGGACTCAGAGCCAGAACCATAGAGAGTGGTCGGCCTTGACTTTCCCTCCCCACATCCCTGGGTGTTTCTGTACACTCATTTATCCCTCTGCAGTGTTCCCACAGTCAAACTCTGGGTGAGGATGCAGAGGTGGCCCCGAAGAAGAACTTCAGAATAATGTGGGCATTCCAGGTCCCAGCTCCCGGCTTCAGATGTCCCCTTCCCTGCCTCAGGGTGGTCTTTCCTCCCCTCCCCTTCCCTCCTCTCCTCTTCTCTTCTTCCTTCTTCCTTCTTCTTCTTCTTCTTCTTCTTCTCTCTCTCTCTCTCTCTCTCTCTCTCTCTCTCTCTCTCTCTCTCTCTCTCTCTCTCCCCCCCCCCCCTCTCTTTCTCTCTCCCTCCCTAGGTCACAGCGCCAGCCCCTTCCCCATCCCCTCTGCTGAGCCCCAATCCTCTTCTGCAATGCAGAGACACAGGGAAGCTTGGCAGGAAATCCAACGGACATGCCTGCAAACCCAGCTCTGTCTGCCAGTAGTCACTTAGCTTTTCTGAAGCTCAGTTTCTTCCTCTGTAAAATGGGGGCACTGAGAGCTGCATCACTGGATCCTGGCAGGTGGTCCGTGCAGATCCACTGGGCTCACACTCACCCAGGAAACACCAAAGGGAGGATTTCACTCAGGGCAACGTGTGTGCCTGCCCCATTAGAAGCTGAGGCTGCCTCATCTGTCTCTTCTCACCCCCCAACACCTAGCACCGTGCCTGGCACCCAAGAGCAACCAGCAACCAGGTGTTTGTTGGGTTGTCTGATAATTGAATAATAGAATTGCTAGCCGGTATTTACCCCCCGACACACACACCCTTATTGACTAGTGCCTCCCACTGACATTTGACTGACAGCCACGCTGGTGGACTGAGCTTTTCCTACGGATGTCCTTACTGATAACTAAACAGGACTGTCCCTCCTAGCATCTGCCCTGACCCCGAGAGTTCCAGAGTGAAAGTCCTCGGGAGAAAAAGAAGCTCTCCAGTCTCCTTAACCCGCGTCTCTCCAGCACCTCCTGCCTCTTTTTTTTTTTTTTTTTTTTTTTTTTTTGCGGTACTGGGGATTGAACTCAGGGGCATTCTACTTCCGAGCTATACCCCCAGCCCTATTTTTTATTCTTTATTTTGAAACTGAGTCTCACTAAGTTGCAGAGTGTCTCACTAGGTAGCTGAGGCTGGCCTCTAACCCAGATCCTCCGGTCTCAGCCTCCCGAATTCTGGGATTACAAGCATGCGCCACCACACCCGGCTCCTCCTGCCTCTTTTATTTATTTATTTTTTTGTACTTGGGATTGAACCCCGGGGTGTTCTACCACTGAGCTATGCCCCTAGCCCTTTCTATTTTTTAATTTTAAAGGGTCTCGCTAATTTGCTGAGCGTCTTACTGAATTACTGGAGCTGGCCTTAAAACTGCGATTCTCCTGTCTCAGCCTCCTAAGTACTGGGATTATAGACATGTGCCACCATGTCCAGCCCCACTCCTTCCTCTTTTTCCTGTCCTCTGGGACCCTCCCCTGTGTCTGCGTCTTTGTCTCACCTGGTCTCTGCCTCCATCGCTCATCAGCATCGTGTCTGGTTTCCCTGTGTTACCTGTCTCTCCCTCCTTTGCTGACTCCCTCTCTGCATCTGTTTCTTTCTGCCACCGTCTTTCTCTCCTGTAGAAAATCCCCCCACCCCCTTGCTGATGGCTCCAGTTGTCACCCTCGAGGGCACAGGCACTCAGCAGCACTGTCACCTCTCTGTGGTTTCTCTTGGTGACAGGCCATCTTTGCTCGCCTTTGATCTTTGGGGACTGGATATAGACATTGTTTTGTTTTGTTTTTTGGTATGTGTGTGTGTGTTACTAGAGATTGAACCCAGGGCATTCTACCTCCAAGCTGTACCCCAGCCTTTTTGTTTTGTTTTGCTGTTTTGAAGCAGGGTCTCACTAGGTTGTTAAGAGTCTCTCTAAGTTGCTGACTCTGGCCTCAAACCTGTGATCCTCCTGTCTCAGCTTCCCAAGTACTAGGATTACAGGCACCTCCCACTGACACTTGGGTGCACCACCTCACCCGGCAGCAGATGGTCCTTCTTGTGTCCTCCATCCATGGGCCAGCTGTTCCCAGGTTGCCATGTCGGCCTCCCCTTGCCTCTTCTCCCTGCCCATGTCCTTCTCGCCCTGCAAGACGAGGAACTCAGAGTCCCTCTCTTTCTTGGCTGCATTTCATAGAACAAACCTGAGCCCCGGGGTGGCATATGAGTCCCTTGATAAAGATTTTAAGGCTTAAGATATTTCTGATCCACCGGGTCCCCAGCACAGTGTCCAGCAGCCCTGAGAACTGAAACTGGAGCACCAGGCTCCAAGCCTGGCCTGGGCTGGATGGAGACTCCCAGTCCATGTTCAGCAGAGTAGAGATGTGACGGTTTGAATGTGTCCCCTCCAAAATTCAGATGCTGGAACTTAATCATCGGTGCAACAGTATTAAGAGGCAAGACCTTCAGGGGTGATTGATTTATGAAGGTGCAGCCCTGGGAAATGAGATTAGGTGCCCTTAGAAAAGGGCTAAGCAAAGGGAGTTCCTTCCTCTTGACCTTCTGCCTTCTGCCATTTGAGAACAGTGGTCCACCCCTGCGGAGGATGCAGCGTTCAATGGGCTGTCTTGGAAACAGACAGCAGCCCTCACCAGATAGCCAAACCTGCCCGGCCTTGATCTGGAGCTTTCCATCCTCCAGAACAGTGAGAGAATTAATTTCTGTTCTTTACAAATTACCCAGGCTGTGATATTTTTTACAGCAGCACAAAATGGCTAAGAGAGCAAAGTCACTTGATTGCATTCCAGCCTCACTGCTCCTCATACCGGGCACCGTGGGGAACACACAGGAAACCGAAGCCTCCCTTCACTGGGTTTTTAAAATACTTTGGTTGGTGCATTGTAATTACACCTCTTCGTGAGGGTCAAGGCGATACAGGTACACAGCACTTGGTGGGTCTCCCTCCAGACCCCACCGGCCACCCCCCGACACATGCCAGTGAGATTGGTAGTGAAATCTTCGTTTATGGACACAGTATTATTTGAACTGTTTCCTTTTTTCCCTCCCCCACCCCCTGCCACTATTGACTAGTCTCTCTTCTCATTCATCTAAAGTCCCTTTGTGTTTCCTATGTTCTCTTTAACTTCCACATATGAAAGAGAACACACGACCCTTGACTTTCGGTGACTGGCTGGTCTCATTGGCGTGATATTCTCTAGTTGCATCCATTTACCTGAAAATGGCATGATTTTGTTCCCTATGGCTGAATAAAAAAAATCCATCGTGTATATATACCACATTTCCTTTATCCATTCACTTACTGATGGACAACTACATTGATTCCATATATTGGCTATTGTGAATTGTGCTGCTATAAACACGGGTCTACATGTATCGCCATAGTATTGTGGCTTTAATTCTTCTGGAAAGAGGCTGAGAGTGGAATAGCTGAGTCACAAGATGGTTCCATTCCTAGTCCTTTGAGCACTGACGTGGATGGTAGAGACACAGATCCAGCACCAGGGATGCTCCTAGTATGATGCTGAAGAAAACAGTGTCTTCAGGGAGCGCCCAGGGCGACCAGGGCCTCACGGTTTGCCGTGAGGTGTTAACCTAGACCCCTTCCCTCTGGTTCTTTGTTCCAACCCCATCTGAATACCAACCCGAGATGGCTCAGGGCTTTAGGACATCTTCGGCTGAAGACATTCTCTGCCTTCTCCCCCTCCCAGCGGGCTCTCCAAACCCACTGTAGAAACAATGCCACCCCAACTTTGTCCTCTCTGTCCCATGAAGGTCCTGGGGCCTCTGCTTATCAAGCTGTGTTAAAGCCATTTCTTCCCCATGGAGAAGCTTGACTCTCACTCATTAGCGCGGAGACATCTAGGGCTGGTTCCCATGGCTCACCCTACAGAAACAAAGGAACAAGTGCAAGGAGGCAAGTAACCAGTCAGCGTGAGAGCTGATTTCTTGCTGTCAATTATTAAATGGTTATCTAACTTATGCACCAGCCTGTGCATCCCATTAGTGTGAGTTTCCTCTAACTGAATCTTTAATCCTGCCTCAATACCACACTTCTTCCAGGGTTCACTATCCCATTCTATCCTGCCTGGCAATGGATTCCAATAGTGATCTGCATGGTGATCCCCCAAGGAATGTTAGAAGCGGGTGGCCAGATTCTAAACTGTGGGGCTCTGAGGCTCCAGGGATTATTACAGTTTCATCCAAAGTAGCTTTCTTCCTATCACTATTACACATTGGTGTTCCCTGTGGAATATCTTTTAAATGTAGACCTCCAGCCAAAGGAAGATTTGAGACCCACTCCTCTTCTGCTCCCTACTGAACACAAGTCTCGGGCCATCACTGAAAATACTACATGAAGTCAGGCGCAGTGGCACACACCTGTAATCCCATCTACTCAGGAGGCCAAGGCAGGAGGATCAAAAGGTTCAAGGCCAGCCTAGGCAACTTCGCAAGGCTTTGACACAAAATATAAAAGCAAACTGTGATTAAGATGGCAACAGGCCAGGCTGGGTTTAAACCCCAATCTGCATGCGCACGCGTGTGCATGTGTTACTAGAGGTTAAACCTGGGGGCATTCTGCCTCTGAGCTAAACCCTCAATCCTTTTTTATTTTTATTTTGAAATAAGATCTTGCAGTCGGTCATGGTGCTACACCCCTGTAATCCCAGTACTTGGTAGGCTGAGACAGGAGGATCCCAGGTTCAAGCCCAGTCTCAGCAATTTAGCTAGACCCTAGGCAACTTAGTGAGACACTGTTTCAAAATAAAATAAGGCTGGGGGAAGAGTTCAGCTGTAGAACACTCCTGGAGTCAATCTCCATTGAAAGAAAGAATGGGGCGGGGGAGGAAGGGAGGAAGTCTTGCTGAGTCACCACAGGCTGCTGACCTGGAGCCTGCAATCCCGCCATCCTGCAATCCTGCCATCCTGTCTCAGCCTCCCAACCACTTTGCTGTTTTGGGCATGTGCTTCCTTGAGGGTGTCACTCTCTAAACCTCAGCCGACTCATCTGAAAACAGAAAGAAAAATAACACCTGGGTATTAGTCAGGGTCCAATCAGAAACACAGAAGCCACTCCATGTGGTCCAGGTGGCAAGGGCTTAAGTAAAGGGCCTAGAAGTTTCCACACTCAGTTACTTGGGGCTGGGAAAGCAGCGGCGGGGGCAGCCACCATTGAGCCCTTGAATGGCAGCATGGCAGCAGCGATTCCCAAGGTCCCACCCTGGGAAGCCCAGCCGGCCTCGCCCCCTGACCTCACCAGGCCTCGAGAGGCTCCTGGGGAAGCCACACAACCTGGTGTCTGCCTGTTTTTCTGCCTGAGACGCCTTCCCAAGAACAATGACCAGACCCCCTCCATCTTCCCCTCTCCTGGAGCCCCAGTCTCGCAGTTGCACACCAGGAAGTCCGTGGGGAGAGGCATCCCAAGAGTCCAGGTCCCCGTGCTCCCCGCTGTGCAGAGGACACGGGTCACGGGTCACGGGTCACGGGTCACGGTGCGCCATGCCAGGGGACTGTGGTCAGTGCAGAGCTGCCTGCCGCATAGGCTGCTTAAATGAAATAATGCAGATAAATTCTTTGCAAAGTGCTAAGTTAATGCTCACTAAGTGGCAGTTATTATAATGCTTTGTGTAATTTTGATCCTGGGACTGGTGGCTTTCCACCCAGTCTGGTACACCCACACCATTTAATGTTAGGGAAAACCCCAGGCACCAGGCCTCCTGTCAAAGATACCTTTCCTGTCGCCCTGTATCACTCAGCAGGTCCTATCATTTCTTTTTCAGATCCAATTACAGTGGCAACATTTGTAAATCACTGATCTTTTAATGCCCCATAAGTACGCATTCTGGCTGAAGGTATTCAAATCAATTACACTGAAAGACACAAACTAAATTCTCTACTTCTGTGTCTTCCAGTTTTATATTCCTTGGTGATTATCCCCAAAATCACCACCAAAAAAAAAAAAAAAAAAGAACAGAAAAGATAGAGAGCCTTGTGCTACAGGTATATCTCTACCACCTGCCAATCCAGGCACGAGAAAATCCAATAATGGCCCCATTTATGAGCAAGCAGTTCTAGCCACACAATTACTATCAATCGCTATCACCAGACAGCTCAGAATAATGAAATGTTTTCCATCCGAATTAATTTTAAAAATCCACACGGCACGCAAATTCGCCTCCCTGAAACTTAAAATTCAAACCATTCTGCCGGTGACAAAATGATACTCGTAAAGAAATCAAAACGATGGGGCTTCAAAATTCAAAATTCAACCAGAGAAATTACAACGGGCCCTGAGCCGCCGCTGCTGCGAGGGGCTTTGGCAAGTCATCCCCGGCCCTGAAGCAGAAGCCAAGCATCACGTGGTCACAGGTCAGCGCTTCCTGCAAAGAAATCCATTTCACAAACAAACCTGGAGTAATAGTGCCCAGGTCTGCAACTCCTGATCCTGATTAACGATGGGCCCCACACTGTCACATCCTCGGTGACTAAGGGGAAAGCTAACATTTTCCGGAGCAGCATTACCTGTAAAATTGCAATAATCTCCAGGGAAAATGACCCAATTTAAACTGATCCTCTCTTTAGTGTGAATGTGTTTAGTGCTTTGAAACTTGCTCCCTGCTGTTACCTGTGTCCTTCAAAGACAGGTTCCTTGGTACCCTGCATGATGCCCCCTTCTGTCAGAAGTCTGCAATGGCTTTAAAAGCAATTCAACTCCCAGTTTACCATGGATGGCACATCAGTACCCAAGCAAAGGCCAATACTTCCTATTGGTGTGTGTTTTTTAAAAACCCTGAGCTTGTACTCACGAGTATCTGTTTGGTCTCTTATCCCTTGTCTAGGTGCTGGCCAGAAACAGTCTCTAATGCCAAGGAGCTCACATTTTAGCCAGAAGGGGCATATCAATGAATGAACACCGAGGATCACTTCAAAATGTTTAAGTGCTGATGTGAAAGTCTCTTCACTTCACAGTACCGGGCTGAGAGGGGAGCAAGTAGATGAAGAGCCAGGGAAAAGAGTTCTCAGCAGAGATTTTAGCAAGTGCAAAGGTCCTGTGGCAGGAGAGAGCTTTCCAGGCTCAGGATGTAGAACCACATTGCCAAACACATTCTTTCCAGACAGTATATACAGCAATATGCACCAAAGACTTTCTAAAATGTTTTATTAAATACATTTTAGAGTACAAATACATTTTGAATACAAAAGATATTCATAAATGTATCTACTATAAAAAAGTAACGGTAAAAGGAACACTCATGCATGCCATCATCCAGCTTAAGAAATAAAACATGACCATTAAGTGTGAAATGCCGTGGGTGCTCATCCCAGGTCCCATCTTCTCTTTCTCTCCAGAGGAACCCTAATCTGAATTCTCTGTTTACTACTCTTAGTGTTTGTGTGAAGGCGTGGTGGGCGGGGTGGGGTTACTGGGGATGGAACCCATGGGCAGTCTACCACCGAGCCACATCTCCATCCCTTTTTATTATGTTTTGAGACAGGGTCCTGCAAAGTTGCCCAGGTTGGCCTTCAACATGGCGATCCTCCTGCCTCAGCCTCCAGACCAGCTGGGATTGCAAACATATGCCACCACGTCTGGCTCTATGGTTTTTTTCTTTATGACCTTAAATACTGATGAACATATTATTTATATATGTCTTTGATCTTTAAAATTTGAGTCATGCAGTTGTATATATTTCTGTGGCTTGCATTTTTTATAGTTAAGTCAAAACTATGATATATTTTTTATTTTTTATTTTGAGGGGAAGAGTTCACAACTTTTCATTTATTTTTTTTTTTTCACTACTAAGGATTGAACCCAGGAACATTCTGCCTCTGTGCCACACCCCCAGTCCCTTTTTCTATTCTTTATTTTGAAACAGGAGCTTACTAAGTAGCTGAGATGGGCCATGACTTGTGATCCTCCTGTCTCAGCCTCCCAAGTACTGGAATTACAAGCATGAGCCACCACGCCTGACTTCATTGAAATTTTTATTAAGATCTTGTAAATTCATATGCAGTTGTTAGAAGTATTACAAAGAAATTCTGCGGAGCTTAGATTCAACTTCCTCTAGTGGGATATTTTTAAAAGAATAGCACAATATCACAATTAGGATATTGGTACATGATATAATTCACCAGTTGTATGCAGATTTCCCCAGTGTACTTATATTCATTTGCATGTATAGATTTAGTTCTATAGTTTCATCACATGTCTAGGTTTGCGTATCCACCACCACACTCAAGATACTGGCCAAGTCCGTCCATCATGAGGAACCTTCACGTTGCTCCTCTATAACCTCCCACCTCTGCCCTCCACCCCACCTGCCACCAACCCCTAATGATCACTGATCAGTTCTCCATTTCTAATATTGTTGTCACTTTAAGATGTTATATAAATGGAATGATACAGCATGTAGCCTTTGGGAATGACCTTTTCACTCATAATAATAGTTTACTGAAGAGTCATCCAAGTTGTGTATTTCAGTAGCTTGTTCCTTTTTATTGCTGAGTAATATTCCTTTGTATGTATATACCACAGTTCATTTAACCATTCACCTGTGGAAGGGCATCTGGGCTGTTTCCAGGTTTTTACTCTTATGACAACGCTGCTGTGACATTTGGCTGTTACAAATTTAAGTTTCCCAGGTTTCTGTGTGGCCCTAGGTTTTATTTCCCAGGGGATAATACCTGCAAATACAATTGCTGGGTCACATGCAGTTTTATACAAATTGCCAAACTGTTTTCCACACTAGCTCTACTGTTGAACTTTGCACCAGAAATTTACAAGTGATCCAGTTTCTCCACAACTTTGCCCATGTTAGGTGTTCTCATTGGTTTTTATCTTATCAATTCTGATAAAAGTATAAAGCCAGGCACGGTGGTATACTTCTGTACTCTCAGCACTTAGGAAGCTGAGACAAGAGGGTCACAGGTTCGAGGCCAGCCTCAGCAATTTAGCAAGACCCTCAGCAACTTAGCAAGACCCTGTTTTAAAATAAAAGCTAAAATAGAGCTGAGGGCATAGCTCAGTAGAACAACCCCCTGGGTGCAAAAAAAAAAAAAAGGAAGAAAGAAAGAAAAAGAAATAAAAAATGTGTAGAGCTAGATCATCATGATTTTAATTTGTATTCCTCTGATGTTGGACACCTTCTCATATGCTTATCTGCCCTCTACATAGCATCTTTGGCAAAATATCTGTTCATGTCTTTTGCCCATGTTCTAATTGGATTGTTTGGGTTTGTTGTTTGTTTACTACTGATTTTTGAGGGTTCTTTATATAATCCAGATACTAGTCCTTTGTCAGTTATTGATCTGAAGGCATTTTCTCTGTAATTTGCCTTATGGCTTGTTCACTCGGGATGCTTGTCTTCAACGTCATCTAAGCAAATGAATGTTTTCCTTTTTATTGCTGTATAGTGTTTTACTCTATGTTATACTGTTGATGGATATTGCCTAGTATCTGCTTTCACAAGCCATGTCACCGTGGGCGTTCTTCATGTGTCTCCTGATGTATCTCTGTAAGAATTTCTCTATAGCATAGACCTGGAAGTAAAATTTCTGGGCCATTGGGTCTGTGCGTTATTAACTTTACTAGATAATGCTAAATTGTGTGTGTGTGTGTGTGTGTGTGTGTGTGTGTGTGTGTGTGTGTGTGTGTTACTGGGGATTGAACCCAGGGGCATTCTACCTCTGAGATATACCCCCAGCACTATTTTATTTTTTATTTTTGAAACAGGGTCTCACTAAGTTGCAGAGAGCCTCACTAAGTTGCTGAGGCTGGCCTTGAACCTGGGATCCTCCTGTCTTGGCCTCCCAAGTATTGGGATTACAGGTGCGCACCACCACACCTGGCTGGAATTTGGTTTTTTGTTGTTTTCACATGGTCTCAATACAAATCTTTGGCCACTTAGGAGTGCTGCAAGTCCCTTCTTCAGTTTGTGGTTTGTCTTTTTGCCTCTGTTGGGGTATCTCTTGATGAATACAAATTTGGATGTAGTCAGGTTTTTCAGACCTTCCTGTATGTCTGCAGTTTGGGGACTTGAAGAAGCTCAGGCTGGGAGGTTCCACACGCATTCTTTATAGTCACCGTGTTTAAGAACATGGACTCCTGCACCAAACTTCCCACACCCGGAACCTAGTCATGAAAACTTGAGCAATGTATCTAACCCCTTTGTGCCTCAGTTTACTTGTTTTCCAAATGGAGATATCAGTACCTACATCATATGGCTGTTCTGTGGACTAAATCAGAGAACTTGCAAGAAGCAACTAGAAGAACACCCGATACATGGTGTATGTTTGCCACCATCATCTCATTAAACTTGAAAAGATTGACTTTTATACTTAAATCTTTAACAACTTAATTGATTTTTATATATAGTGTGAGGTATTGGTCCAGCTTTTTAAATATGAATCAACTTACTCAGCACAATTTTTTAAACTGTGTCTTACCTTGGGGAACTGAAGCACCGACTCTGTCGGGTATCGAACTTCTATCTACATGTGGTTTCTGCTTGAGATTCCTGTTTTCTTCTATTGGTCTCTCTGTTCCTAAGATGTGACACTCTGTCTTCACTGATAGAGTGCTACAATTTTCTTTTGGTACTGGGAATGAACCCAGGGACATCCTACCCCCAGGTCTATTTTATTCTTATATTTTGAAACAAGTTCTGGTTAAATTGCTGAGGACATCATTAAGTTGCTTTGGATGGCCTCAAACCTGTGATCTTCCTGTCTCAGCCTCCCAAGTACTGGGATTCCAGGTGTATGCCACCACACCCAGCCCTCCATATATGTTTTAAATCAGTTGATCAGGATCCTTAGAAAAGAAACCTATTGGATTTTGATGGGAATCGCATTGATTCTATAGATGGATTTGGCAGCACAGACATCTTTGCAGTACTGCCCTCCCATCCAGGGAGTCAGTGTTATTTAATCATTTTTAATATTTTCATTAGTCTTACATTTTCTCCATTAAGTTCCCGCACACATATTTTCACTCAATTTCCAGGTATTTTACTTTATTGAAAGAATTGTAGAGAATATCTATTTTTAAATACAACTTTATTCATTGTTGATGCAATTAGATTTTTTTGTACTTGTTTTATATTCAGAGAACTTTCATTAATTCTAATAATATACCTGCACATTTTTGGCGATTTCAGTTTATAAGCTGTCATCTCAAAATATTGAAAGTAGAAGTTTTCTTCCCAAACCTTATTTCCTCTTTCTGTTTATCATATATTATATTGGCCTCGTTCCGCTGACAAGGACCTTTGGTACACTGTTAAAGAGATGTGGTGAAGGCGTCACAGGACCTGCTGTGCTCTGTTTCTCATCTTAAAGGGAATGCTTTCAATGCTTCATCTTTAAATACAATATTTGGCATAGGTGTTTTATAGATGGCCTTTATCCAGTGAGGACATTTTATTCTACCCCTGGGTTTACAAAGACTCTTTTAAATATTATAAATGTTATATTAAAAATGGCTGTTGAATTTCATCAAATTTTTTATCTATTAACATGATCAAATTACTTGTAATTCTTTACAGTTATAAATATATATAATTACAAAAGAATTGTATATATATATATGTGTGTGTATATATATACATATATGTATATATAAATATATATGTGTATATATATATATATATTTTTTTTTTTTTACTCAATCTTACATACCTTGGGTAAATTAGCTCAGGGCATATTATCACTTTCCTACATTGCAGGACTGTGTATTTGGTTGAGAATTATACATCTCTCTTCTTGAGTGAGATTCACCTACAGTTCTCCTTCCTCATGCTGTTCTTGTCAGGACTCTGTATCAAGATTATGCTAGCCTTTTAAATTGGGTTGGGTCATGTTTCCTCTTTTTCGATTATTTTAAAATAGTTTGCACAAACTTGGAAATATCAATTTCTTGGATGTTGGGTGGAACTCACCAGTGAAATGATTTAGGAGGATCTGGTGTTTTCCTTAGGGTCTATCTAAAACGAATAATTCTGTCTATTTAATAAGTATAGTGCTGTGTAAATATTTGATTTCTTCTCAAATCAACTTTTGTAGTTTATATTTCTCTAGAAGTTTTCCATTTCATCTAAGTTTTCCATGTTATAAACTGAAAGTTATTCATTATAACACCCTCTCTTTTAAATCTCGTGTCTGTAAATATGTTCCTTTTTTTCATTCCTTGCATTATTTTGTTTCTCTTCTCTTTTTCTCCTTGATAGATCTCACCAGAGATTTTTCAATTTTATTAGTTTCTCCCAAGAAACAACTTTTGACTGAGCAGAATTCTGTCCTGTGTCTGATTTCCATTCTACAACTGTTTGCTCTCTCTCTTTTATTAATATTTTCTAACTTCCTACTTTTGGGGACCATTCTTATGAGATTCATTTTTAAATTGTGGAGTTGGATATCTACTTAGCTCAGGAGTCCTCGGCCAGGGGCAGTTGTGTCCCCCACAAAACGCTGGCAGTATCTGCAGACATGAGTCGCCTGCCAGGCCTGGGAGGATAACAGCGGTGCGTGGGGGTGGGGGTGGGAGTGTGGGGGTGGGGGTGGAGCGGTTCCGGGGATGCTGCTAAGATCCTACTCAAGGCAGGATACCCAATGCAACACAGAATGGTCCAGCCCTGAATATTAACAGAGCTGAAGTCGAGAAGCCCGGTTCTAGCTTATTAATTCCGCCTTTCTTCTTTTCTAGTAAGAGCACTTAATGCTAAAAATGTCCTGCTGGGCACTGCTCCAGCTTCATCCCATTAATATGTTTTCAACTTAAATACAGAAAAATCGACTCTTTTTTTTTTTTTTTTTTTTTTTGAGCCCTAACACATGTACAGAAACAGGTAGCTACCACCAGGATCAAGATACAAAATGATCTAATTACTCCAGGAAACCCTCACCCCCACCACTGGCAATCACTGATCCACTCTCTATACCTACAGTTTTCCAGGATACATCATGGTATGATTTGATTGTGTCCTTCAAAAAGCACAGATTAGAGCTGAGTGTAGTGGCACACACCTGTAATCCTAGTACTTGGGAGGCTGAGACAGGATGATCACAGATTTAAGGCCAGCCGCAGCAACTTAGCAAGACCCTACTTTATGGTGAAAAATAAAATAGGGCTGTGGGTATGGCTTGGAGATAGAATGCACACCAAAAAAAAAAAAATAATAAGCCTGTATTGAAAAAAATTCCTAATGTGACCTTGTTGGGGGGGGGAGCCTAATCGAAGGTCATGAGACTCCACCTACAAAAATAGGTCAGTGTCAATTATAGCTGTGAGTTCCATCTCTTCCTCCTCTTTCTTCCCCTTCCTCATTCCCTTCCTCTTCCTCCTCCTCCTCTTCTTCTTCTCTCTCTTTCTGCCTCTCACCTTTCCCCATGGGATGACAGCAAGCAGGCCTTCACCAAATGCTGGCACCTTGATACTGGACTTCACGGCTTCCAAAACTGTGATAAATACATTTTTTTCTTTATAAATTACCCAGCCTGCAGTATTCTGCTACAGCAACACAAGACAAACTAAGACATCCTATAAAAAGGATCATACAGTATATAACTTTTTGAAAATGGCTTCCTTCATGCAACATAAAGCCTTTGGGAGTCATCTATGCTATTGCATAAATCCATGGTCTATTCATTTTTTATTTCTGCATAGTATTCTATGGCACAGATGTCTTGTGTCTGTTCATTCATTCACACATCTGAGGACTTCTGGGCTGTTTCCATTCATTGGATGATAATGAACGGATCTACTACTTGTGTACAGATTCTTTTATGTGAACATACGTTTTCATTTCTCTAAATATATAGAAGTGGGATAGCTGGATCATATGTAGTTAACCTTACAAAAAACTATCAAACTGTTTTCCAGAGCTGCTATACCATTTTCACTCCTGCCAGCAAAATAGAAGAGTTCACTCTACATAATGGCATTTGGTATTGTTGGGGAAGAGGGAAGTAGTCTCTGTAGGGTTTTGGGGGGGCGGATTCTGTTGTTTTGTTTTGTTTTGTTATGTTTTGTTTGGTACTGGGGATCAAACCCAGAGCGTTCAACCTCTGAGCGACACCCCTGGCCCTTTCTATTTTTTAATCTTGAAATTGGGTCTTGCTAAGTTGCTGAGGCTGGTCTCAAACTTGCGATCCTCCTGTCTCAGCCTCCTAAGTACTGGGATTACAGGTATGTACCACCACACTCTCCCAACATGTTTTTTTCTTCTTCTTTATTTTATTTTAGTCATTCTAATAAATGTGTAGACATTTTGATTTTAGTTTGTGTTTCCCTAAAGGATAAAGCTGAGCTCCTTTTCTTGTGTTTATATGCCATTCATATTACTTCTTTAGTGAGATGTGTGTTTAAATCTTTGTCAATTTTTTATTAGATTATTTGTTATCTTGCTGTTGAGTTTTTTAGCAATTTCATCAAGGTCCAACTGACACACAATGAATGCTGTATAAACTGTACAATTTGATAAGTTCTGATCACTCATGAAATAAAACCAAGATAGTAAACATAACCATTAACCCCAAATTCTCTTAGGAATCCCTCTCTCTTTTTCACTCCCCCAGTTCCTGAGCATTGATCTTTTAGCTCACATATGTATATATTTTCTAGAAATTTATAAAAGTTATAAAATTTCTAGAAAATGTACTATTTTTGCTTGCTTTTTATTTAGTAAAATTAATTTTGAGATTCATCCATATAGTTGTATCAGTAGTTTTTTACTTTTTATTTTTAGTATTATCCCACTGTATCCATTTCTCTCCATTGACTTATTCATTCATCATTTAACAGATATTTGGGTTTTTCTAACTTCTAGAATGACTCAAAATAAACCTTTTTCCTTTATAAATCACCTGGTGTCAGATATGTTGTTGTATCAACAAAAAGTGAAGTAAAACAATAACTTAATATGCTTGGGGTTTTTTAAACTATAAATAAATATTGTTTCCAAACTGTAATGATTTTCTTTATTTTTCTTGGTACTGGGAATTGAAACAGGGGAATTTTTCCTCCGAGTTACTCCCCTAGCCCTTTTCATTTTTTCACTTTTTGAAACAGGCTTCACTAAGTTTTTGAGAGCCTCGCTAAATTGCTGAGGCTATCCTGGAACCTGTGATCCTCCTCCCAAGTACTGGGACCACAGGATTTCAGCCTCCCAAGTACTGGGATCACAGACATGCATCACCACACCCCGCTAAAAAAGTAATGATTTTTGACCTTTAATAACTCATTCAGAAAGTAACTCTTAATATAATGTAAAAATAAAGCCTGAAGACTGCACATTTCTCTATTTAGGAAAAAGGGAAAGAAGAAGGAGAAGAAGAAGAAGAAGAAGAAGAAGAAGAAGAAGAAGAAGAAGGAGGAGGAGGAGGAGGAGGAGGAGGAGGAGAGGAGTGGGAGGGGGAGAAGGAGGAGGAGGAGGATTTTCGGATCTATCTGCGGTCCACCAGGAGGCCCTGTGTGGGACAAGGACCTCACCTGAAGAATCCTCAGCCTGAGTACCTGGAAAGATTTTTAAGTGTCTCTAAGTACACAGAGTTTGAGCGTCTAAGTGCAGTGAAAGGGTTTGAATGCCACCCAGGGCAAGATGACCTCACTCTACCTTTTCCACTCTGTAATTCACAAAAATTATTCTAAGAAAACAAGGAAAGTTGCTCTAAATTGTTGATTTTTTTCCCACTAGCCAGGAAGGATAAGGCAACGTCTCTGCTTAGAGCCTCACATATATTATCTTATTTAATTCTCATGCCACCACCGTGACCTGGACACTGTTGCTATTCTTCTTTCATTGTAAGGAAACTGCGGCTCACAGAGGCTCACCTGCCCAAAGTCACACAATCCGTGGTGCCCGAGGTAGACTTTGCTCTGCACCGCTCCGCCTCCCAGCACATACGTTCGTTCAGTACCAAATTTACAGCGTAATCGAGTTGTTTTGCTTCCTGCTTCTTTATAGCGCATGAGGGTCTGCTGTATAATTAATGTACATGTGTTCATTTTCTAGAACTCAGCACTTGTTTTCTTGTGTTGGAATTATTGTCAAGGTTTATGGTTATTGCGGCTTTATGTGCCAGTGTCGGCGATATCCGTGATGATCTCATGGTTCCTGGAGGAGCCGCGCCTCTCTTCACAGACAACTTGCCATGGTGGGGGACACCACCTGGGAGGAGCCACCATCAAGGATGCGTGAGGTCACCCCGGCTTGGCTCTGCCAGGGCAAAGGGGAGTCTCAGGAAACAGGGTTTGGAATAACAGCAATGCCGGTGGAGCGGGTCTAAGAGGGAAGGCTGGACGTCACAGGCCGAGGGGTGTGCTCTATCTCATAAACAGGGATGCTCTTGTAGAGGGGGTGCTGAAACCACATCTGTGTTTGAAAAGCACCTGACTTGTTGGGGGACAGGACAGGCGCCACCCTCAGGAGGGACCTTTGGGTGCTAGGGGTCTACCAAGATAAAATGTTTCTGCGTTCAGGTTTAGACGCGGCTGAGGAGCACCTCTGGCCTCGCTCTCCCAGGGTCTCTTCTCTCCTGTCCCCGTCCTGCTGTTCACACCAATCATCTTTTGTGCTTTATACCAGTCTACATCGGCCACCATAGCCCCTCTCCAAACCCTAAGGCACTCTCCAGCTATGTACCCACGACCCAGACTCCCCTGTGCCTCAGTGTCTCCATCTATAGAAGGGGAAGCGAGAGAACTTACCTCACATGACTATTCTGAGGCTTGAAATAAGCCAGGACCCACGAAGCCCTTACAAGGGAGCCCAGCACTGGGCCAGCATTATGTAAGCTTAGGTCTGGTCCCCTGCTCTGTTACCCAGACACACAGCCTAGAATTGCAGCCGATACCAATCCCCAGGCTCTCTCTCCATCATCTCCTGATCAAAGGCTGGACTTTGAGGTGATGTCCTCACCCCTGGTGTTCCTGTCGCCCTGTCTCCTTTCAGTTCTCCTGCCACTGAAAGGCATTCGTATAAATACCGGAGCTTGCCTCTGCTCGGAATTCCGCCCTAAAACCTGTGTGGCTCCTGGAATCTCCTGGGACCCCTTTGTCTGGGTTCTTCTCTCTTTCTGCTACAGAAGGAGAGCACCTGGAAGTCTTCTAAGATTGTGGCCCAAAGAGAACAACTTTCTACCTAACCAAGAAGCTCTTCAGAAGCAACCACTTATACCAATTCTCTGGTATCTCTGGCATCATCGGTCCCTTCCAAGGCCTTGGCAGGTTGATTAAAAGACAGAGAAGCCCCTGTCCCTCCACAGCTTCACTGGATAGCTACCTTTTAACTGTTTCCTGCTCAGCTGGAGGTGAGTCACGCAGCTCTCAGCTGCTCCTTTCCCTGCACCCTGCACCTTCCAATCAGAGAGCAGTTGCCATGGGAACCACAGGTACCAGTCTCTCTCCATCCCCTGAACCAAGGCCTAATCTACATTGAAAGAAATTTCCATTCCAGAGCTCAGCAGATTTCAACATTTTACAACCCGCTAAACTCAGGCTGCCTTCGCATCTTCCTTGAAGGGGCCGGCCAGCCTCCGCAGGAGTTAAAGGCTGTTCTTGTGCCTAACATATTCATGGTGCTACTGAGATTTTCTTATAGGATAAATTTGGTTAATTGATCCCTACTGAGATGTGAACAATCGAGTCGAAAGATAATAAAATCCCTTTGGCAGAGTCGTTGGAAGGATTGAGTGAGATGATGTAGGGAAAGTGCTTGGCGCGGAGTACAGACTGAATAAAAAGCTGTTCTGAGCAGGAGAAAAGACAGCGTGTGGAGGGGCGGCTAACAGAGGTGAGGTAGAGGAGTGGGGGAAGCATTTAGGACTCGACTTGGGAATGCCTCTCAGAGGCTGGCCGCCCCGCCTCCCAGCCCAGACCCTGCTTCAGAGTTTGCGGTCAGCTGATTTCCTAGGAGGAAAGAGAACCAATCAACTCTCTGCAGTCCCCTTTCTCAAACGCACATCTGGAGATGACATTGAGTCTAATTGACCTGTGAGTGGACTCAACAGGGTTTCCAAAGCGTTGCTGTGACATCTCATTAACAGACCTCTCAAAGTCTCCCAACGTTCTGCCATCCCAGGCTGCCGCCCCAGCCATGCCCCCCATCTACAGAGCTCCAGTTGCCTCCCATACACCCCAAAATCACAGGAGCCTGGGAAGTCAGATGCGTGCTTAGTGACTGAAGGCTTCAAGAACAGGTGTCTTGCTGGGCACAGTACTGAATGCCTAGAATCCCAGGACTTGGGAGACTGAGACAGGAGGATCACAGGTTCAAGACTAGCCTAGGAAACGTAGCTAGACCCTGTTGCAAAATAGAAATGGGCTGAGGGTATAGCTCAGAGGTAGAATGCCCTCAGATCTCATGAAAATAAAAGGTATAAACCAGTAGAGTAGAGGAGGGAGATCAGGGGAAGGATAAGGGGAGGTACCAGGGAATGAAATTGATCAAATTATGATCTGTATGTGTACAAATATGCCACAATGAGACTCACTATTACTGTGCACCAATAAGAATTTTTAAAGCAAAAAAAAAAAAAAAAAAAAAAAAAAAAAGTTCTGGAGACTAGAAGCTAGAAGTCCAACATCAAGGTGTTGGCAGGGTTGGTCCTGTTAGGACTCAATACCCCAGCCCCAAAGTATGGTGACTTTGAACTACAGGAGCAACCCCAGGTTTCCCCTCTGACCTCCCCACCCCGGCTCTGTCTCTTACTCCTTTCCCAGAGCACAGGACAGGTGCTCCTTCCTCTCTGAAGTGCCGTCCAAGGGGGAATGTAGTTGCTATGAAATTTCATTAACAAGGAAAGATTAAACACCTGAGAAAGAAAAGAAATCAATAGTCTCCATGTCCAGGACTCCCTGCCTGGACAGAGCTTTCATCTGTTATTTTGAAGGAAGCTCCCAGAAATTCCCTGGGAAACTTTATCTACCTGACACCTTTGTTGCCTGCATTCCTCCCTGTCACCACGGCCTGTCATCTCTACCCTCCAGGATATCCCCTCCCCAGCCAAACTCCAGTCCTCTGTGTAGCTGGAAGGATATTTAAGCCTCAACCACCTGACCCTTCACAGATATGCAACTCCCGTGCTGTGGTTTTCCCATGCATGGGATAGAGTTGTGTGTCTTTTCTTCTATGTAGTTCGTCTACTGTCACTTCATTGGAGCAAATCTTCAGAGGGTGAGGGGAAGATTTCTCCTACAGCTCCCTCTGAGGGCTGAGGGAGAATTCATTCCATGCCTCTTTCCTAACTTCTGACGGTCTGCTGGCAATCCTTGGAACTTCTCGGCTTACAGAAGCATACCACAACTTCCACCTTTATCTTCAGATGGCGTTCTCTTTCTGTGTCTACATTTCTCCCTTTTTATAATAATGCCAGTCATATTAAATCACATGCAAAGTTCACCCTCACAGAGAGCCCCTCGGCCTGTCCCTAGCAGAGGACACTCCACCACCCCATCTTCCACTCTGAAACAGTGGGCTCCACTAGCTCTGAAGCAGTCACCAAAGCTCCATCTCCCCCACCCCTGCCGTAACAAGGACTGGGACTCTTCACTATTGTCTGCAAATGTCCAATGGATGGCTAAAGCAGGACTGAAGACTTGGCATCTCTGCCTCCATCCTGCATCTGTCTCTCTGGCTCTGAGTCACTTTGGATTCCAGAAACAAGGTCAAATCGATGAACAGCTGATGGTGAGTCCAAGCTACCGCCCAGGCAACAGCAACTCTCTCATCACTGACAAGATCCTGCCTGACCTGTCCTAAGACCACGATGGAGCAGACCACACCTGATCAAGATCGCCTGCTTTAGTAGCTGGGGGAAAGCCCCAACCCCTGCCGCCCTCATTCCGCTTTCTATAAAACCTCAGGGTCACTGTCAGGCCTGCAAAGATAGGGCTAAGGACAAGTGGCCCCTTGTTCCAGGTGTAGCTACTGGTTAAAGTTCCCTTTGTGCTTTTCACCATGATCTTTTCTGTTTGGTTTTGGGACCAGTGGCCAGACCTGTTATGCTGGATCCCCTAGACCTCTGGCCAAACACCGCCACCAAAACCAAGCAAATTATCATAGTTTGGACCTAGAAGGTCCCCCTGAAGTTTCATGTGTCCAAGTCTTGGTGCCCAGGGCAACAGTGTTCAGAGATGGGGCTTTGGAGAAGTGCTCTGACCTCAGCAGTGGATCAATCCATGAATGAGTTCCTGGCTGAATGGGCTATTGGGATGGGCGGGGGGTGTTGGAGGAAGTAGGTCACTGGGTGGGGGCATGCCTTGGAAGGGTATATTCTGTTCCTAGACATCTCTCTCTTCTCTCTGTCTCCCCTTGGCTCCCTCCTTTCCTCCCTCTTTCCTGGCTGTCATGAGCTGAGCAGCTTCCCTCTGCCACACCCTCCTGCCATGATGTTCTACCGCTCCTCAGCCCCACAGCAACGGAGACAGCCAACCATGGACCGAGCCGCTGAGACCAAGAGCCAAAATAAACCTTTCTTCCTCAAAGTTGACATTCTCGGGTATTCTGTCACAAAGATGAAAACCTAACACAGAAACAAACAAAAAGGAAGTGAGAGCTAAGGTTATCAATTCCATTTGAGTATTATATGATCCCACTTACATGAGATATCTAGAATAGGCCATTCAGGGACAGAAAGTAGAGTAGAGGTTATCGGAGGCTGGGAGGGAGGAGTGGAAGAAGGGGAAATGGGGAGTGAGTGTTTAATGACTACAGAGTTTCTGTTTGAAATGATTTTTTTTAAAAAAGTTCTCAATGTGGATAGTTGTGATCGCATATATTACAAACCTATCGAATGCCACTGAATTATACACTTTAAAAAGAGCTAAAATGGTATGTTTTGTGTTATGTATATTTTATCATGATTTTTTAAACATAGGCCCTGTTTGGGGCAGATAGTGAGCTATGGAATAGCAAGACAAATGATCAAACGCTCTAGGGTCCATCACTGTCCAAAGCACTTTTATATCCCCTAGTTTATTATATTGTTTTTTTACAACCCTATAAATTAGGTCTAGTTGTTGTCATTTCACAGATGAGGAACTAGAAGTCCAAAGAGTTGATGCGCTCAAGGTCACCTGGAGGGTAAATAGGAGAACCAGGTCTAGCTCTAAAACACAAACAAAGAGGAGATCCAAGATGGCGACTGAGTGAAACAACTTCCCTCAGACGCTACGATTTCGAACCAAATTTACCATACAAAGAGCTTCTTAACAGAAGGAAAAATACAACAACAGCAACAAAAAAAAAAGCGGAATTGGAATTACAACAAAGGAAGAACCAGAAAGCGGACCTAGGAAAGTAAGAAAGCCGGCTGCGCTGCAGCCCGGCGCTCTGCGCCCTAGCGCTGCACCGCCAAGGAGCTAGGCTACCGAGACGAGATCTGGCATCCCGCGCCCCGGTGCCTTGGGCCCCGAGGAGGAGCTAGTCCCCGAGTCGGTACCCGGCGCCCTACGCCCCGGTGCCCTGCGCCCCAGAGCTGCGCCGCGGAGGAGCTAGGCCACTCAGAGGGGATCTGGCGCCCTGCGCTCCTGTGCCCTGCACCCAAGAGCCAGAGCCGTGCCGCGGAGGAACTAGTCCCCGAGAAGGTACCC
>PVLC010002232.1:88774-119405 GCA_004027655.1 Graphiurus murinus | reverse complement strand
TTTTTTTGCAGTACTGGGGATTGAACTCAGGGGCATTCTACCTCCGAGCTATACCCCCAGCCCTATTCTTATTCTTTATTTTGAAACAGGGTCTCACTAAGTTGCGGAGGGCCTCACTAGGTAGCTGAGGCTGGCTGCGAACCTGGATCCTCCGGTCTCAGCCTCCCGAATGCTGGGATTACAAGCGTGCACCACCACACCCAGCTTCCATTCACATTCTGGATGCCAAAAGCAGAGAGAGCAGGGGGAAGGAGAGATCTTACATAATCCCCAAAGCTGGACCCTCCTTAGCAACCCTAAATCCAGCCATTACCCACACCAAGATCATACATATGCATGTATGTTTGTATCATTTTGAGTCTCACTGAAAGAAGTATTTTTTTCTAAAAGAGTTTTTCCTGCTTGGGACCTCAGATGCAGGCTTGCATGCCAGGAGGACAGAGGGGAAACCGAGGCTGGTGCCGGGTGGGTGGGGGCTGGGAGAACGGGGGAGGCGGAGACCGCCATGTTGGAGCAAGGAATCTGACGAGGTGGATGGCATCTCCTGGTTATTGGTGCAGAGACCACTGTGGCTGTGAGGTGGAGTGTGGGCTAATGGGGCGGGGTGGGGGCAAGAGGGGAAACCGAGTCACCCTTGAGGTCCCTCTTCAGACCTGGAGGTGAAACAGGGTGACCTGGACCAGGTCAGAGTGGAGTGGATGGAGAACCCTGGCTCCTTCCGGGTGGATTTGGGAAGTCGATGGATAGGACTTACCTTGAAATTCACAGGGCTCCTAAGTTTTTACCGTAAGCCGTTGGGATGATGGTGAACCCGTTGAGCAAAAAAATGAAACAAAACAAACAAACAAACAAACAAACAAAAAATAAATCTTGGGCCTTGCCCTCCACAGAGAGGGTGAGCCCTGCATTTTCAATTTTTACTTTGCTGCTAAACGCACCTGGGGAAGAGCAGGTGGGCCTGTGGCGTCAGGAGTAACTGTGACCCAGACGGTTCAGAAGGGACAGTACTGGAATCAGAAGGCTGCTGGAGAGGCCTGTCCTGAAACCCAGGCAGGGCCGGGGCGGGGTGGCCCGGGCCAACGCCAGGACCACAGGTTGGGGGGTTACCATCACTTGACTATTTACCCAACTTGGGAAGAAGCGTCCCCCTCTGATCAACTTGGTTGGAATCTGGGCCGCACCTGTCCTGCAGACAGAGGCTAGAGGATTCTGTCGTATCCCAAATTACCACCGTAGCCTCGTCTTAATCCTTCTCGAGTTGGGTGGAGATAGGGGGAGGCTAGATCAAAATTAGAATGATATCAAGCAGAAAATAATCTTCAGTCTGGGTTGTGCTGATAAAAAAAAATAAGCAGAATTCCTAATTACCATATAAAACTGTTTATGTTTGTGATTATATGTGACTGCCACCTCCAGGTCCCGGCAGTAACTGACTGACTTTTGGGCCGGGCGCCGGGCGCGGGAGGGTTTTGCTGGGTGGTGGGTAGGAGGGAATCTCCCGGGTCCGTTTCTCAGCCCCTGCTGGGTTCCGGTGTCTCCCTCGCTTCTCCTGGAGGTTGTAACCGTGGACTTTGTCCTGGTCTAGGCGACAAGAGCCGGAGGTGGGGCTGCCCACCGTGGATGTGGGTGCAGAACGGGATTTGTGTGTTTGGGGCTGAGAATCAGGGAAGGAGGAAGACGCCGGTGCCCAGGAGCGCGGCCTGGCTTGGTGACGAAGGTGCAGGGTGTCCCACGAGCCTGTCCATCCCACGAGCCTGAAGCCCAGGAGGATCACAGCTCACCAGTTTGCAAGGCGACCTGCTTCCTGGTGCCTGTCTGAGTCTGGCTTCTCCTCGAGGCCGGCCAGGATCGCAGTGTGCATGAGCAACCCCAGGACGCGCCAGGTGGGCAGGGGGGATGTGACAGGATGGGAAGACACCATGCGGTCCAGGATCAAGGACATTCCCACCCGAGGCCGCTCCTGATCCTACCGGGGAGCCCCTAAGAGACTGCGGGGGGGGGGGGGCGTGAGAGCCGGAGCTGGGGTATTTACACACCAACTCCCATATTGTACTGAAGATTGCTCCCAGGAGCCAAGCTAGGGGGTCCCTAATTCCTAGGCAGTTCCAATCTCTCATGGTCACAGGCAGAGAGGCAGAGAATGTTCCAGGACCCAGAGAAACGCTTGGGAGAAGCAGCACGCAGGCTGGCGTTGGGCTGGGCTGGGCGCCGTGATTTGCTCATATAATCCCAGCACTTGGGAGGATCGCAGATTTTGAGGCCAACCTCACCAACTTAGTGAGACTCTCAGTAACCTAGTGAGACCCTGTTTCAAAAGCAAATACTAAGCCGGGCGTGGTGGAGCACGCTTGGAATCCTAGTACTTGGGAGGCTGAGACGGGAGGATCACAGATTCACAGCCAGCCTCAGCTACTTAGCAAGGCCCTGTTTCAAAATAAAGAATAAAAAAACTGGGCTGGGGGTGTAGCTTGGAGGTTGAATGCCCCCGAGTTGCATCCTCAGTACCACAAAAAAAAAAAAAAAAAAAAAAAAAAGCAAATACTAAAAAAAAGGGCTAAGCCAGGCATGGTGGTGCATGCTTGTAATCCCAGCATTTGGGAGGCTGAGACCGGAGGATCCAGGTTCTCGGCCAGCCTTAGCTGCTTAGTGAGGCCCTCCTAAACCTAGTGAGACCCTGTTTCAAAATAAAGAATAAAAAAAAGGGCTGGGGATATAGCTCGGGGGTAGAATGCCCCTGAGTTCAATCTCCAGTACTGTAAAAAAGAAGCAAATAATTTTTAAAAAAGGGCTGGATGTGTATCTCAGAGATAGAATGCCTCTGGGTTCAAATGGGTTCAATAAGCTGGGCATGGTGGTGCACCCTTGTAATCCCAGCATTCAGGAATCTGAGACCGGAGGATCCGGGTTCGAGGCCAGCCTCAGCTACCTAGTGAGGCACTCTACAACTTAGTGAGACCCGGTTTCAAAATAAAGAATAAAAAATAGGGCTGGGGGTGTAGCTCGGAGGTAGAATGCCCCTGAGTTCAATCCCCAGTACCGCAAAAAAAAAAAAAAATGGGTTCAATACCCAGTACAATAAAAGGAAGAGGAGGAGGAAGAGGAGGAGGGGAAAAGGGAAGGAGGGAAGGAGAAAGGAAGGAAGGGTATTCTCACAGCTGTAATCTAAAGACCTGACCATGTAACTTAGAGGAAAGAATACTTATTTTCTTCAGGTTTTGGGTTCAGTCCATGGTGAGGCTGGGGACCAGGATCTCAGGCATGGCGGCAGGAAACGAGAGAGGGAGAGCACGAGGTGTGCTCCCCACATCATGGCTGTCAGCAAGCCAGAGCAGGAGGAGGAAGTAAATGTCATCGCAAAGGTGGCACCCGCCTGCAGCCACACCCACTGGCCCACCAGGTACCACCCGGATCAATCCACTGCTCAAGACTCACTTGTATCAGCTCCGAACACCACGGGCCCATTCTGTCTGCGACTGTGGCAAAGAGGGAGACGGAGAAGTGGGCTGGAAAGGCAAAGCCAGGAGGAATGAAGAGGCCCTGAGAACGCGGCCAATAATCGCACTAAACTAAACACACGGGTGCTGAGGTCTGAGCCGGGCCCGCCAAGACTCCAGCTCAGAACCAACTTCCGAGCCGGGCGTGGTGGCGCACGCTAGTAATCCCAGCATTCGGGAGGCTGAGACAGGAGGATCCGGGTTCTCGGCCAGCCTCAGCTACCTAGTGAGGCACTCCGCAACTTAGTGAGACTCGGTTTCAAAATAAAGAATAAAAAATAGGGCTGGGGGTATAGCTCGGAGGTAGAATGCCCCTGAGTTCAATCCCCAGTACCACACACACACACACACACACACACACACACACACACACACACACACAGAACCAACTTCCGTTTGAGCTCTAAGTCTTAGCAGCCTCCACGTTCAGGCCGGGGGAGATCGCTGAGCCCCTCCGCGCCCCGGCTCCCCGAGTCAAGGTGGCGGCCGTCGTATTCCGTTCGTGTGATTGCAGACGTTTGACGCGAGGTGCCGATTCATCCTTGGTCCGTGCAGCCACGATTGAGCACCTGCTGCACGCCGCGTCCCTGTGGTGCTGACCGCCAGGGTCTTGGTACCTGCCAGTCCCTAAGGCTTTGTCTGGGGAAAGGGGGGCGGCCAGCCAGGCTGGGGTGCTGGTGAGATCTGCAGCTGGGACCTGGTGCTGGCCTGGGACAGGGTGTCAGGACCGGGTCAAGACCTGGGCAGGACGGCGAGGTCTGCAGGGAGCGGGCTCCTTGCGTCCGTCCACCTGTCCCCTCCGCGTTGATTTGCCGAGCATCCGCTCTCTGTTGATCCGCCACCCAGTCCTTCCTCGCCATCCGTTACCAGGTCCTGCCAACCATGCTGCTGCAACTCTCACAAACCTGCTCCCTCTCTTGGTTCCTCTTCAAATGCCTCCCTAAACCTCACCACTGCCCCAGCCTCCTGGAGGAGCCTCCCCTTCATCTCTAATGGGGAGGTTCCCTTGCTGAAAGACAGTTCCTTTCTAGAACTTTCTATACCCTTAGGAGAAAAATCCAGGCTTTGTATGTCTGGCTCAACAGTAGTGGGACCAGCAATCCCACTACCTCTAACAGGTAATTTTATTCATTTATTATTTTAAAAGCCAAATTAATTAATTTGGTACTGAGGATTGAACCAGGCTTTTCTACCTCTGAGCCATACCCCTGGCCTTTTCTATTTTGGGTTTGGAAGTAGGGTCTCACTAAGTTGCTGAGGCTGGCTTCCAACCTGTGATCCTCCTGTCTCAGCCTCCTAAAGTATTGGGATTACAGGCTTGCACTACTACAACCAACTTTATTTTATTTTATTGATTGATTGATTGATTGATTGTGGTACTTGGAATTGAATCCAAGGGCATTCTACCTCCAAGCTACACCTCCAGCCCTATTTTTTATCCTCTATTTTTGAAACAGGGTCTCACTAAGTTGCAGAGGGCTTCACTAAGTAGCTGAGGTTGGCCACAAACCTGGGATCCTCCTGTCTCAGCCTCCCAAGTACTAGGATTATAGGTGTGCACCACCACGCCCAGCTTATATTTTATTTTTATGACCATGTATTGATTACCTATATTAATGAGGTTCAATGTGAGATTTCAACATATGTGCATAGCAAGCACTGATCAAACACAGCCCCCCTCACCCACTCCCCCAATCTCTAGCAATCATTGTTTTCCAGTCCAGTCAACCTTTCTTTCTTTCTTTCTTTTTTTTTTTTCTTTTCTTTTGCGGTACTGAGGATTGAACTCCGAGACATTCTACCTCCAAGCTATACCCCCAGCTCTATTTTTTATTCTTTATTTTGAAACAGGGTCTCACGAAGTTGCGGAGTGCCTCACTAGGTAGCTGAGGCTGGCCTCGAACCCGGCTCCTCTGGTCTCAGCCTCCAGGCAACCTTTCTAAGGTCTACATAGGAGCGAGATCACGCAGACCTTGTCTTTCTGTCTGGTTTATTTAGCTTAACATAATGCCCTCCAGTCACATCTATTTTGCTGCAGCTGACACGGCTTTGTTCTTCTTCAAACTGAATAATATTCTATTGTGTTCATATACCACAATTTCTCTATCCATTCACCCATTAGTTAATATTCTGTAAAATTTGAAGTGTGCAATTCAGTGGTTTTGGTATATTCACAGAGTTGTGTATCCTAATTGGATTTTAGAGCATTTTGCCACCCCCAAAAGGAAACCCTACCCGTTAGCACCCCCACGCCCAGCCCCTGGAGCTGCTAATCAAGGCTCTGTTACTACAGAGCTATCTGTTCTGTAGATGGAATCTACACTGTTTTGTAGTCTTCTGTGATCTACATCGCGTAGATGGGAGTCTCACACTGTTTTGGCCTTCTGCGACTCGCTCCTTTCATTATTTAGCACAACGAAGGCATACCCTTGTTATAGCAGGTATGTTTTCATTGGCCTCGCCATCACTGTGACCGAAAAACCTGCACAATTTAGAAGAGGAAAAGTTCGTTTGGACTCATGGTTTCATCCACAGTCAGCTAGTTCCAATTCCAAGGCGCACCGTGGTGTCCGGTGTGGCGGGGGAATCTGCTTCTCTCCTGGCAGTGGGGAAGGAGGTGGGGAGGAGAGAAGGAGGGAGAGAGGAGAGGGGGAGGGAGGGAGAGGGAGAGAGAGAGGAAGAAGAAGAAGAAGAAGAAGAAGAAGAAGAAGAAGAAGAGGAGGAGGAGAAGGAGGGGAGAGGAGAGGGGGAGGGAGGGAGAGGGAGAGAGAGAGGAAGAAGAAGAAGAGGAGGAAGAGAAGGAGGGGAGAGGAGAGGGGAACCCAGAGGCCTTCTACCTCCAAGCTACGCCCTCAGCCTTATTTTTATTTTTATTTTTATTTTAAAACAGGATCTTGTTAGGTTGATGAGAGTCTTACTACTTTCTGAGACTGGCCTTCAATCTATGATCCTCCTGTGTCAGCCTCCCAAGCACTGGGATTATGGGCATGTGCCACCATGCTTGACTTCTTTTTTTTTTTGTGGTACTGGGGATTGAACTCAGGGGCATTCTACCTCTGAGCTACACCCCCAGCCCTATTTTTTATTCTTTATTTTGAAACCGAGTCTCACGAAGTTGCAGAGGGCCTCACTAGGTAGCTGAGGCTGGCCGCGAACCTGGATCCTCCGGTCTCAGCCTCCTGAATGCTGGGATTACAAGCGTGCGCCACCACGCCCGGTTCATGCTTGGCTTCTTGATATCTTTTATAGCACAAAAGCGTCTCACCGCGGTGAAGTCCACTCAGTCTGTTGTTTTCCCTTTGCCTCTCGAGCTTTGGGGATTGTTGTGTCTCAGAAGCCCGACTCCTGTGGCTTTCGTCTGTCACCTGGGCCTCCCCCCACCACCCAGCTCTCACTTTTTAATGGAAGCAGAATGGACCTGCGTCATTATGGAACGCTCTCTGAGCCGTTGCCCGTGCTGGGCGCCGTGCCGGGCGCTGGGGCTGCACCAGGAAGGACGGAAGATGTCGGGCCTGCCCTCACGGGGCTTGTAGTCTATGCAGGAGACAGAGGAGGGGCGAGGGAACGGCAGCATTTTAATTACCGAAAATGTCACGAGGTACAGATTCCGGGGCTCTGTGATCCTGCCTGTGAATGTCCCCACAACCTTGAGCTGACCCTATGACCTTGAGCCATAATTACCTTTGCAAATAGGCAATTACATCTCTGTCCTCCTTGTCACTGCTCCCCCGACACCGTGCCTGGCACGTAACGGGGGCTCAATGAGCGTGCGTCAAAAATGTAGATGCTCAGTGAATCAGAAAGAGAAAAAAACTGTAGTCATTCACACACGCACGCACGCACGCACGCACGCACGCACGCACAGGAAAACCCACAAGACACTCTTTGCTACTTGTTTCAATTCCACCTGCCCACTTTGCTTCTCTCTTGAAGAATGGGCTCATACTGGACATTCCCTTGTGCTCCCTTCGTTCCTCCCTCCCTTCCTTCCTTCCTTCCTTCCGTCCTCCCTTCCTCCCTTCCTTCCTTTTCCTTGCCTTTCTTCACCCTTTCAGTACTGGAGGTTGAACCCAAAGCATTCTACCTCTGAGCTACATCTCCAAAACTTTTTATGTTTATTTTGAAACGAGGTTTCACTAAGTTGCTGAGAGTCTTGCTAAATTCCAGAGGCTGTCCTCAAATCTTCAATCCTCCTGTCTCAGCCTCTCAAGTACTGGGATTACAAGCATGGGTCATTAAGCCCGGCTGCCCTCGGTTTCTATTGCAGCTTCCACAGAATTCCCTCCTTCTTCTTCTTCTTCTTCTTCTTCTTCTTCTTCTTCTTTTTTTTTTTTTTTTTTTTTTTTTCGGTACCGGGGATTGAACTCAGGGGCATTCTACCTCCAAGCTATACCCCTAGTCCTATTTTTTATTCTTTATTTTGAAACCGAGTCTCACTAAGTTGCGGAGTGCCTCACTAGGTAGCTGAGGCTGGCCTCGAACCCGGATCCTCCAGTCTCAGCCTCCCGAATGCTGGGATTACAAGCGTGCACCACCACGCCCGGCTCCAGAATGCCCTTCTTCTCTTGTGCCAGTTTCTGCCCTTCCATAGTGCCTGCCTGTAACGGAGAGAGATGGAGAGAGGGAAAGAGGGAGAGAGAGGGAGAGAGAGGGAGAGAGAGGGAGAGGGAGAGAGAGGGAGAGGGAGAGGGATGGAGAGAGAGCGAGCAAGCTGATTCTCGGCATCTGCCTCGGGCAGGGGCGTGGGGTGTGTGGAGTACGAGTGTAGGAATGTGTCTTCATGGACAAGATCAAGAGTTCACCTCTCAGAACGTTCTGCAGCTGCGCCATCCAGAAGCCAGACCAAGGGATGGGAGCCCTTCTCTGCCAGTTGGGCGTGACACGCTTTCTGTCCTGCTGGGTTTGGTGACAAGTGACCGTGTAGGTGCCTCCCTCCTCTAGGACGTTTGCAGTGAGCTGCGTATTGAGACACGGTTCCTGGAGCCCCCTGACCACCTGGTGGGTTACTGGAAACGTGCGGCACAGTCTGGACTTGGACGCAGAGGGTTGAACCGCAGGAGAAATGCTCGTGTGTCTGTCTGGTCCCCTGTCGCTGACTCTGAGTCGAGGATGCTTAGGAGACGCCTTCTGTGGTGAGCACTGGGGTTTGTCCTGGGAAGAGCAGCCCGAGGAAGGCGGTGTGGCCGAGACATCTACCCACCTCCACCCGTCTCTGCCGAGAACTGCCTCGGGGATCTGGCACACGAGCTCTCCAGCCCGATCCTCTGTGTGGCGGAGCGGTCTCCCGTGAGCAGCGCAGGGCAGCAGGTCCCAGGTGTGCACAGTGAATCTGACACCACAGTGGACATGCAATGGAGGGTCACCAGCAGTCACAGCCTGTCCTTACAGGACACCCCCCCCCCAGACCTCATAGTGCAACAGCCAAAGACAAGGTGCAAACAAATGAGCATGACTGTGTCCCAATAAAACTTTATTGACAAAAACAAGCAGTGGGCCACACATAGTTGAGCCCTAAGCGAAGGCGGGGGGATGTGTGCTTAAGATTTTGGTGGCAGCTCCAATCAGCTGGCTGCGAGGGCCAGGAGCGAGGAATATTTCTAGAGTCAGGCCACACACCCCGTGACACAGCTCCTCCCCCAGGTCCTGGCTCCTAGGTGACCTCCACCTCCTGATAGGTGAAACGCTCCTGACCAGACTGTCCGCGGGAGGCGCACACAGGCAAGGCTTCTTATTACCACAGAGACCCCCGAGCTGCGGGGCCCTTAGAGCCACAGGCCTGCAGGGGCCGTGCCACTTGCCCTAGACCATGTGACTTGAAGGGGGACGTCACTTTTTGTGTGTGTGTGTGGTACTAGGGATTGAGTCCAGGGACATTCAACCTCTGAGTTACACCCCTAGCCCTGTTTTAATTTGGAAACAGGGTTTCACTAGGTTCATGAGAGTCTCACTACTTGATGAGGCCGTCCTCAAACCTGTGATCCTCCTGTCTCAGCCTCCCAGACTCTGGGATTGCAGGCGTGAGCCACCACGCCCGGCTCGGAGGCCACTTCTTTTGTTGTTCTTTGTCTCTCCAAGCCTGGCGTGTGGGCTTGCTGTATTTTCCCAAAGTCTCTTGCATGCGTGAATGAATGAATAAATGAATGAAAGATTGGGAGATCAACGGGGCAACTAGCATTTTCTAAATGCTCACTCTGGAGCCGGGCATGGTGGCGCACGCTTGTAATCCCAGCATTTGGGAGGCTGAGACCAGAGGATCCGGGTTCAAGGCCAGCCTCAGCTACCTAGTGAGGCACTCTGCAACTTAGTGAGACTCGGTTTCAAAATAAATAAAAAATAGGGCTGGGGGTGTAGCTTGGAGGTAGAATGCCCCTGAGTTCAATCCCCAGTATGGCAAAAATAAATAAATAAATAAATAAATAAATAAATAAATAAATAAATGCCCACTCTGTGCCAGGCTAAAGTACCTGTAATATACTTCATCACGTTTCTTGTAGGAAGCCAGGCCTGGTGGTGCACTGCTTGTTTTTGTCAATAAAGTTTTATTTGATCATGGCCCCACTCATCTGATCAAGGGAGACTGCCCGGCCACCCAGGGGTCAGTACTTGGGAGGATCACAGGTTCGAAGCCAGCCCCAGCAACTTAGCAAGACCCTCAGCCACTTACCAAGACCCTGCTTCAAAATGAAAAATAGAAAAGGGCTGGGAGTGTAGCTGAGATGTAGGACACCCTGGGTTCAGTCCCCAGTACCAGAAAAAGAAAAAAAAGAGTCTTATGAAGCCAGTGTCATTTAAGGAGCCTACTAATAATGGTAACGATGAAGATGGTGACGGTGGCATAGCTGTCGTCTGTGCCCTTGGACAGGCCTGGTGTGCACCGTTTGCTTACACCCTCACCCAGAATCTACCAGGGAGGGCACGTCCTCAACTCCCAAATCACAGGTCGGGAAACGGAGGCCCTGCCGGGGAAGCCACGACGCCCAATAGAAGCGGCCGCCACGCTTTGTGTTGACGCTGGTGCGCCTGCGCGTCGCCCGAGTCCCGCGCAGAGCTTCCTGCGTGCAGGAGGGAGGGAGACGCGCGGGCGCGGGGGCAGGCGCGGGCTGCACCCCCACCCGCGAGGTCCCACCCCGGCTCCTGGCAGCAGCAGGCCCGGAGCCCCGGCGTGCCCGGCGCCCCCGTGATTGGCAGCCCGCAGATGGCGGAGGTGCCTTGGAATTTATTATCCGAGCATGCCTTTCTGAGGGGCCTGGCTGCCTGACACTGCTTTATCGGAGAGCTGGGAATGGTTAGTGGAGCCCATCTGTTAGCCGAAGCGGGGCGCTCAGTGGGTGGGGACGTCTGCGGAGTCATTTAAAAGGAATTTCTCTGATGCGGAGGCCCGGGTGGAAGGTTATCAGCCTGGGGGCCCTGGACTGCCTGGTTCGGGGATTGGGGGCTTGGGGGTGGTGAGTGTGTTCTGTGGGGGGCTTTCCTTCCTTGTTCTAAACTCGGGCCCAGCATCGACTTTGCTCTGCCACCATCCTTCAGAGAAAACCTACCACGGTAGCGTCGGCAGAGTCTCACAGCCAAGGATCTGGGACAGATGGGGGTAAATGCAGTTATCTGAATTAATACGGGCGCCGCTAATGAATCCAGGAGCCGGGGAATAATTACAAGTCCCTGCTCCCGACGTGGTGGATCTGAGTGTCCAAGATTCCTCCCTCTCCCCTCCCACCAGCAAAGCCCCCGATGAAGACTGGGTAGCCGCTGCTGGGGGGGGGGGCGCTTGGGTTTGACCTTGGGAGTTTTATGTCAGAGGCTGTGAGAGTAGCAGGTGGAAACCTCAGAGAGGTGGCCCCTGTGTGGTGTATGAAAAGCTCGTCTGTGCTTGGACTCCCAGTCCAGTGCTCCCCGGTTCAAGTGCAGGCTGTGCTGGGACCCGCGGTCCCCTCCATAGCTGGTCAGTAAAATGGAGCCATTGCAGAGGTGGGCCTGCATTGCCTGTGGCTCCGGGCTGGCCCTCTGGGGCTTCCGGTGTGGCACCCATCTGAGGCCCCCCTGGGCCCCCGGTCATCTGCTCAGCCTGGTCTACGGAGGAGGCTTGCTTCTGTAACTCACACAGAACAGCTGGATTCCACCGAAGCCCAGCTGGAAGCCTTTGACCTTCCAGTTCCGGCCTTCTGCCGCCAGGCCCGCTCCTGGCCGACAGGTCCTCGGGGCCGGGGACGCTGGTGCTGGCACGCACCCACACCGCACGGAGGGGGAGGGCAGGACCTCTGCTTTTGTGACCGGGTGCCGGGTGAGGTCGGTCCCAGGCACATAACCATACGCTTCCTCCTCCTCTCCAAAGCTTGGCGTGATTGTCCTTGAATAATTAATTAGCTCTTTAATCGTTAAATAGCCGCCTGGCCCTCTAGGCCGCAGACTCCACACCGGATCCTACCAGACTACCGTATCTCGTGTCAAGAAGCCTGGTAGGCACACTGAACTCACTCAGCAGTATTGAACGGATAATGAATGAATGAAGGAGTGAATGAATGAATGAGGGGCTGGGAGGCCAGGCTGGGCTGCGCCCTGGCTTCCCTGGGAAGGGTTCGGTCTGCAGAGTCCTGCTGGGGGTGCTGCCCAAGACTGACTCCGCACCCCCCCGCCCCCCGGGAGCCAGCCGCTTCGCCCCGACGTGCTTGAACAGCAAACGGAGCTGAAGGGGTGTCAGGTGACCTCGGGGCCGCCAGGGGCTGGGGTCGCCTCCCCGCTCAGTCGTGAGGCCGGCTAGAGGAGCAAAGCGCTCTTCGTTTTCTTTTCTTTGATTTTTCTTCTCTCTTGGCTGTTGGCACTCAGAAGAGTTCCAGGCCAGGATGGGGGAGGAGACGGGTGAGGCTGACCCTGACCGGAGGCGGCTGCAGATTAGCCCCGGCCGGAGGGGCCGCTGGGAGCTCCCCAGTTCAAAATGTGACCTGCAGCTACGTAATCAGCCCCTGCGAGCTTTGCCTTCCTCTGTGTCCACTGGGGGCGGGGTACCGCTGGACCCCGTAGGGCTGCTCGGGGGGTTCAGGGTACTGACGGGTGTGACGTGCAGAGCCGGTTTTTCTCGTCAAGTTCGGTGAAGACAGCCAGGATCAACAGCAGCAGTAGTAACACCAAGAGCAGACAGCTAGTCCTGAGGCGGCTGTGTGCTGGAGGTAGACAGAAAGTAGACGAGAGAAGCCGTGGCGGTGCGTGCCTATAATCCCAGTCCTCGGGAGGCTGAGACAGGAGGATCACAGGCTTGAGATCAGACTCAGCAACTTAATGAGGCCCTGTTTTAAAAAAAAAAAATGCTGGGCATGGTGGCGCATGCTTATAATCCCAGTACTTGGGAGGCTGAGGCAGGAGGATCGCAGGTTTGCAGCCAGCCTGGGCTACTTAGTGAGACCCTCAGCAACTTAGTGAGACCTTGTTTCAAAATAAGGAATAAAATAGGGCTGGGGGTGTAGCTCGGAGGTAGAATGCCCCTGGATTCAATTCAAAGAGAGAGAGAGAGAGAGAGAGAGAGAGAGAGAGAGGGAGAGAGAGAGAGAGAGAATGTTTTACCAGTACATTTCCAGATGGGGGGAACCAAAGAGAGAAAGCCAGTTGAGGGAGACACTTTGGGTATCCACAGTTGTCTAGGAATCGTTTCAGCCTAAAAGATTCCTCGGGGTCACAGGGTTCAAGTGTTACAGACGCCAGGCCGGAGCGGCCCCAGGTCGCAGGTGAGGAGCAGACCCAGCCCCTCTTATCTTTAATTAATACTGCGGCCGGCTCTCCTGACCGGAGAGCGGGTCTGTGAGCCAGGCCGGCTAGTGCGACCTGCCGGCTGGCCGGGCCTCTGGGCGGCCTTGGGCTCAGAGCCCGTGTCCCGGAGTCCAGGGAGAGCCACCGCCAGCCGCCTCTGCCTGCGGCCCCCTGCCTCCCTAAGCAGGTACAGAGCAGGTGCGGTCCTCGTTCCTGTGACAGCTGATGTGGCGGTGTCTGTCCCTTTGTTTGAAGTGACTCTCTCGCAGGTAACCTGGCAGTCCTGCGGTCAAGCGCATTAGTGGATGGCTGGGTATGTGCATGGAGTGCATTAATTGAGCGCCACTGTATACCGGTCATAAAGGCACGTCAGGTAAGGTGCCCAGAGACCTCGGGGCTTCCTATTCTGATGTCTGGCTGTGTCTGCCAATGTCTCTCACAGTGAATTTGAGTGAGTAACTTCCCCTCCGGGGTCTTCAGGGTGGGAGCGCCAGACATCCACCTCGCTGGGGAGGGAAAGAGTCTGTTAAGGCAAAGCTCTCAGGACAGGTCTGGCGCGAAGTGTGTCCTCAGTAAGTAACGGTGGCCACCCAGCTGTCGCGTCTCTTGGCCAGGTGACAGAGCGCCGCAGAGAGCTAGCGCCCTACAGCGCGAGCCGCCTGGCACTCAGTCTCCGGCTTCCTGCACGCGTGGCCCTTCCCTGGCACCCTGGGAGGAACATGCCACACCCGAGTCCAAGGGGAAAGAGTCAGAAGCTTCTAGAAACGCTGACTCCCCGCCTGGTCGTGAGGGCCAGCGCCGCACCGAGCTCCCGGGTTTGCCCCGTGTCTGAGGTGCTCGCCTGAGGATGGAGTCCTACTCCTTGCTTGGTAAGAGAAGCCCCAGGGAGAAAGGGCGCTTTCTCTCCTTGTACCCCAGGAAAAGCACGGGGGTTGACGGGGGCTTTCATGGGGGGTCCCTCTGTGCAACTTCGGAGCCTGGGTTTCTGCACCTCTAAAATGAAGTTTCTTTGGGGGATTTAGTCTCCGGGACAAGCTTCCTGTTTTACTTTGAACAGAATCCTTGGTGGCCAGCACGAAACTCAGCGCCGATGGGTGTCTGCGGGTGACTGAGCAGCCCTGTGGACCGAGGGCCCTTCCCAGCGCGTTCAATGTCGCTTCATTCCGTCTTGGTGGTGAGAGAGACCACGCGGGCCCCATTGCACAAGCCGGCACACTGAGGCTGAGGGGAGAAGAGCCACATCGCTCATGCAGGGTCACCTGGCGTGGAAGCCGACAGACACAGAATTTGAGATCAGAGCACCGGGGGGAAAGAGGAGGAGATGCAAATGGGTCTGGCTGAGTTGGCATATTCATGAGTGGCTGGTGCGTATCTGCATAATCCATGCATTAATTAAAAGCAGAGAAGCAAACAGTCGGTGCTTTATTTTCTCCCACGGGGTCTCCCCGGGGTGCACAGCTGCATAAATATGGTGCCCGTCCTCGGTGAAGGTGCAACCAGAAGGTCCCCACCGGCACCCAGCAGAGGACACGCTTCTGGCCAGAGTGACCCTCTGCAAGTTGGCACAGCCTGTGTAGCGTTGGAAAAAATAACCGGTTTCTGACAGCTCCAACTTGAGAGATGTCATGCAAAAATCCAGATCCCTGGTACAAAGAAGAAAAGCCTCCCCTGTGTTGCCTGGGCCGGCCGTGCGCTCTCCTATGTTTCTGGCCTGTCCCCGGGGCGGTGGGGTTTGAGACCCCATGGGCAGGGGGTGCGGAGGCAGGGCGCCCACGTTGGCTGCAGATGCAGCAGGAGCCGGGGCTGGGGAGGCCTCTCCTCTCGATTGGGGCAGGATGACTCACCGCCGCATGTGTCTCTGGCGGAACTGGCTTTCCCTGTCTGCTTTGGTTTTGTAAGGCTGAAATAGAAGTTTCCATAACGTGGCCCTGCTCCACCCAGCCTCTGCAGGCGGGGGACGCCGCCAAGGTCTGTGAGCGGCTGGGGGGAGGGTGCCGCTCGAGGAGATGAATACAGGGACGGCGCTGCAGGGGCTGGAGAAGCGTGTGGAGAGGGACTCCCTGCAGAGTCACCTGGAGCAGGGGCGCCCCAGGACCCCTGGGGGAGGCTCTCAATGGGACGGATTCTTTAGGGCATGAGAGAGGGGTTGGAGAACCGGGGACCTAGTCCAGGCTCCATAAATAAGTCTGTCTTCCTTCCTTCCTTCCTTCTTCCCTTCTATCCATCCGTTTATCTATTTATCCATCCATCCTTCTATCCATCCACCCATCCATCCATCCATCCATCCATCCATCCATCCACCCACCCACCCACTCATCCACTCATCTATCCATCCATCCATCCATTTATCCATCCATCCACCCACCCGTCCATCCACCCACCCACCCATCTACCCACCCATCCACCCATCCATCCATCCATCCATCCATCCATCCATCCATCCATCCACCCATTCATCCATCCACCCACCCACCCATCCATCCATCCATCCACCCATCCATCCATCCATCCATCCATCCATCCATCCACCCACCCATATATTCATCCACCCATCCATCCACTCTCCTTTTTTCCTTCTTCCTCCCCTTCCTTTCTTCCTTCTGTGCATCCAAGGATGATTTGCTGAGTCCCTCTCTGTGTCAGGTTCCCCACTCTACATTCTGAAGATACAGAAGTAAACAGCACTGACGCGCACCCCTCTGTCCTCAAGGTCGGCCGTCAAGTGGGGGAACCAGACCTCAGACCTCTGGAAGGTAATGAGAGATAAAGACGGGGTCACCGAAGTGTCCACGGATAAACATTCAGCACAGTTGGGCCCATTCTTTTTTTTTTTTTTTTTTTTTGCATTTGTATTGGCGCATGGTAATTACGCATCATAAGGAAATTCAGAGTGAGAAGGACGCACATGCACACCGCGCTTGGTGAGCTTGCCCCCGTGCCTCCCTCCTCCCTCCCTCCCCAGTACGTCACATGAAGATGGGCATGGGTAACTGTGTACATGTGCACAGCACCAGCTGAAGCGTTTCTGTCTTCCAGTCTCCTCCCCAAGACTCCTCCATCGCTCGGCTGGTGTTTCTCCTCCTTTGTGTGGAATTCTACTCAGCCATAAAAAAGAATAAAATTATGTCATTTGCAGGAAAATGGATGGAACTAAGAGAGTATTGTGCTGCGTGATGTCAGTCTCACACACACACACACACACACACACACTGAAGGTCATCTGTTTTCTCTCGTGAACTTGGGATACAAATCGGCTCCTTCTGGAATGAGATCCGTGGAGACTTTCAACGAAGCAGATCTGTGTGGTGACACAGAGGAACCTCCAAGTGACAGAAGTCAGGGCGCGGGCTGTGGCCCGTGGGCACGTCCACTTGTGAGGACGGGACCTTGGCTGCCCGTGCTGGCTGAGCGGTCTCGGGAAGGGCCGCAGAAGCTGGGGACAGTGGAGTCTCGGGAGGAAGCTGAAGCTCGAGAGGGCTTTTTGTGCTGAATGGCTATTGTGTGTTTTGAATGTATACCTTTCTTCTTTCAACCACAAGGTGAGAAAACTTAGGAGCTGTGGGTGACAGGATACAAACTTTCATTTAGGAGGAAAAGGTTCAAGAGATCTCTTGTACAGCTTGGCGACTCTAGTTAATAGCTAGGCGTTGGGTTCTTGAAAATTGCCACAAGAACAGACAGGGGTCTCACTACAAACTAATGGTAAGTCTGTGAGATGGTACGTAAGTTAATTAGCTTGATTCAGCCCTTCCACAATATTTCAAAGCATCGTGCTGTGTACCATAAATATATACAACGTTCACTTGTCAAAAAAAAAAAAAAAATGAGGGGAAAAAGCCAGGTGGAGAGATGATTGATAGGTAGACATCAATCCACCTAGGATAGGTAGATGGATGACGGATAGCTAGAAGAAAAAGAAGGAGTAAAGTATAAGGTGTGGGAAGAAAAGAAAAAGCCTTTGCAAGATGCTAGGAGCACATTTCACAAGACATCAGGAGCATGCTTTGCAGGGAAAATCCAGGCTGCTTTGGGCGTTCAGAGGAAGCTTCTCTGAAGATGGGCCATTTGGGCCGGCACATGAAGGATGCATATGAGTTTTCTAGTGACTTATGCAGAGGAGGGGCACAGACTGTTCAGGCCTCAAGAGGAGACCTCAGGCCCATCCGTCCCCTCTGTGGATCTCAGATGCTACATCTGTGAAGAGGAAAAACACCTCCCAAGCTAAAGTGGGAACTGGGGTGTGGCAAGTTCACACCCAAATCCAGGAGGCCGGGTTGGCCTCTACCTGAACTGCCTCCCAGGGCTCCCGCCCCTGTCCCCTCCCACTCCGCCAGCACCATGGCCACAGACGGCCAGATCCACCCTGCGGCCATCAAGGACAAGGAAGGAAAGGAAATGAGTTCGAGTCAAAGCTCAGGCATCACGCGCCCAAGACCCCGTCTATCTCCCTGGAGAGGGAGACTGTCCACTCCGTCTCCTCCGCGTCACCACCTGTGGCATGGCCGGTCCCGTTAATTCTCAGAGCAGGTCCTGCGTGGGGAATGAGGCCCTGCATGGCTGCTGAGCCGCTCCTAAGCGGAAGATCCGGCTTGAGAGACGTCTAGTCACTTGTTCAGGTTTACACAGCTGTGGGAGGCTGGCGTGGGGGTCTGCGCCCCGCGCCGGCTCACCTGGAGTTGGTCTTCTTGACCACGGCCTCCGTGGCTGGCCGTCACCCGGGGGTCCCGTCCCCCCAGCACGCAGGCCAGGGAGGCTGCCGGGAAGAGGCAGCGTGTCCACGGTGTCCCGGAGGACACGGGGCTTTCAGTCCTCCCCGTAAGAGAAATGAGCCCTCCTCTGCAAAGAGATTTCCTCCAGAATAAAGGGCCCTGGAGACAGTAAAAGGAAACTCATAAAAAATTCATCTCCGAGTAGTAATTGCATCATAAAAAGTATTGAGCAGAGCACAAATGCAAATTGGACCGTATGAATTAATGATGTCAACAGTTGGAAGGGGGTCCTGCGCCACCCTCCGCGGTGAGCGAGAGGAAGCCAGCGGGTGGCGGCGTGCCCGAGACCCAGGGGGCGTTCTCGGCCACCAGCGGCCACTGTCTCTCCAGCCCCCAAGTCCTGCTCCGCGTGACTTGACTGGAGCTTCCTGCAGACATGGCGGTGCTCACCGCCCTCTCAGTCCACATACCTGAGGGCCTACTGTGTGCTGGGGCTGAGCTGGGATGCTCTTCCCTTTCTTCTGTGCCTCCTTCCCGGGCGGGCGACCTGCCTGGACTTGACAACCCCAGGAAGACGAAGACGCCTGGCCAGGCGCTCGGGGTCCACGTGGCTTGGTTCCTTGGCTGGGCATTCTAGAAGGATGGGTTGCATACCTACTATGCGCTGGGGGCCTGCTTCCGCTCTCAGAGTCCGTCCTGGGAGGCCAGGGAAGCGGTCCCTGGGGCTTGCTGGGGCCGGGGCTCCAGGCCAGCCACAGAGGCAGGCTGGATCGGAAAGATTCAGGAAGCACCGGAAGCTGAGCACACTGGCAGGGGAGCCCGAGAGTGGCCAGGGGAAACTTGAGGGCTAGAACATTCTGGAAGGCCACGTGCATCTCCCTAAGGAACAGGGATGAGGCCCTGACTCGGGATAAAAGCGGCCTTCACCTCTGTCCATGCGCCAGTTCTGTGTTCTGCGAGAGGCCGGCCTGGCGGTGTGCCGGCCTCCTCACGTTCACGGGAAGGACCGCGGAACTCCCAGGTGCGGCGCCCACGTTTCCTGTGGCCTCGTGGTGGGAGTGGATGTGAGAAGTTGAAGTGGGGAATGTTCTGGAAGGTGCGTGCGTTCGCTGGATAGGCTCTGCTTTGATACTTGATTGCCGTTTGGAACTCACAGAAGCTTTCCTGTGAAAGGGGTTCCCGGGATTTAAGGAAGAACAACTCTACTGTACGCAGAAGTTCAAGTTCCAGCCTGGTGTCCAAAGCTGTGGGTGAGCCAGAACCAACCCTTCTCTGGGTTCAGCTAAGACACTTCCCACCCCGCCTGGCCTTGCCCTGCGCGCCAGCCGCCTGCCACACGGCCACACGGCCACACGGTCACACAGCTTCTCATAAGCCACAGACTCTCTACCCGCCAGTGCCTCTGTTGCTCCTCAGGACCAGCTTCAAGTGCCACCTCCTCCAGGAGGCCCTCTCTGACCACCTCAGGGCGCCCCACAGTGTCCCCTGCCGCGGGCGCACCCGAGGACTCCTACCCCCCAAGAACGAGCACCCTTCTGCTGACCCGCCTCCTCCTCCTTCACACTGTGACAGCCAGGGGGACCCAGGGCCTGGAGCCAGGCCAGGCACGGGCCGGGTCCCCAAGAAATGTGTGCCGGGCAGGGGGGTGCCAGGACAAAGTAGAGGGCGGCTTTGAGGGGTGAGGGAATCGTTGAAGGAGGGGTGGATGGACCGGGTGCGTGGGTACATGAACAGATGGGTGGATGGAGAATGGATGGATGGATGGATAGGTGGATGGATGGACGGATGGATGGACGGATGGATGGATGGATGGATGGATGGGTGGATGGATGGGTGGATGGATGGATATATGGATGGATGGATGGATGGATGGACGGACGGACGGATGGATGGATGGATGGGTGGATGGATGGGTGGATGGATGGGTGGATGGATGGATGGATGGATGGATGGATGGATGGATGGATGGGTGGGTGGATGGATGGATGGATGGATGGATGGATGGATGGATGGATGGGTGGATGGATGGGTGGATGGGTGGGTGAGTGAGTAGATGGATGGATGGATGGATGGGAAGGAAGGTAGATTATTAGGTAAATGGGTAAGTGATGGACAAGTAAACAGAAAAGAGGGAGGAAGAAAGAGAAAGAAAGAAAGGAAGAAGAGAGAAAGGAAAGGAAGAAATGAAAAAAAGAAGAAAAGAAGGGAGGGAGGAGGGCAGCATAGCTCGTGCAGGTGGGGAGGGCCGGCACGTGCGGAGGGCCCAAGCCCTACTTCCAGAGCCTTCTCCCTCGTAGCTCCCCTCCCGCCTCCCTCCCTCCCTCTCCAGCCAGCCGGGCCCTGGCCTGGCAGCGATCTCCCCTTGAGCAGCCTCCTGTATCCTGTTCCCGCTCTTCCTACAAGCAGAGAAGCAGAAAAATCCATCCTGATGCAGAGGCAGCGCTGGCCCGCCCTCCCTCCCTCCCTGCCTCCCTCCCGCAGCCTCTGACTCTGAGCAGTCAGGCAGAAAGACAGTCAATTTTTTCCAGGGTCGAGCGCGGCTGGGAGGCACTGCCCTGCGGGGTGACAGGCGAGGCGGGCGCTCCCCCAGCCTCCAGCCTCTCATCAGACTCTGCCAGCTGTGTCGCTTAGGGACACACACCCCTGTCACCCCCGCCGTGCCCCGGGCCACCGGAGACCCCGGCCCCATTAAACACGGCAGGGAGAGGTCTCAGCACCGTCCCTCCCGCCTTTCTCCTACCTGGAACCAGCTCCTCCCTTGGTGGCTAATGGCGGATCCCCCAGCTGAGGAAGGGCAGCTGACGCGTGTACCCAACCAGGTGTCAAGTGGCTCTCCGCCAGGCGCCATGGGGTACTGGGGTGCCATGGCTCCCAGCTGAGCCCTTGCTGGGAGACAGCTCCTTGTCCAAGGTCAAATGTCCTTCCAGCAGCTGGCCTCTGCAAAGGGACAGGCCCGACCTGCTGACCTCTGGACAGGAGGACTCTGAAGAGCCATCGCAGCTCAGCGGCCGAGCTCCCCGGGGAACGGGGGCCGCACCTGGTCTCTGTCCCTGCCGTGCTCCTGCAATCTCTCCCTGCAGGCGCTGATCCCAAGCGGCCCCACAAGACCCCGGCGACCACCTGTCCCTAACGCCAGCCCTAGAATCTGGAGATTGACGGCCCGAAGCAGCCTTCTTCTCCTTTTTAATTTTTTTGTATTCACTACTTAGTCACCATGGCAACCGAGCACAGCCTCGTCCTTGTTCCCAGCGCCCAGAGTCAGAGCCGTGACTCACCTTGTCCCGCGTGGCAGGCTGAGTGTCCACCGGGTCCCTCCCCTGTCTAGCTGGCTTCAGGTGAGTCAGACGGCAGCGCTGCCCTTGCGGGGTGGCGCAGGGGGGCGCAGGGCTCCTCTCTGGCTTTGGGGGGCCGTGAGACCAGGGGTCCCTGCTCAGCTGCTCCGGGCGGCCCTGGTGGACATCAGCCTTCTCCTTCTGGCCTGCAGACCTTGGGCTGGACGTCCGGCCTCCCTCCCTGTGGCCCTGGATCCCGCCGGTCTCTCTCCCCACCAACCCCCAGGAAGCCCTGAGGGGAAACAGGATCGGCCAGGCACATCTGGCCTGAGTACGGGCCTCCTAATAGAATGGACCACGTGGAGGCTCTCCTCCGAGCCTCAGTTTCCCCATCTTTCAGATGGGTTGCTGGAAGGACAACAAGAAACATTTGCCAGTGACCTGGCATGGCAGGCACCGAGCACGCCTTGGGGTCAAAGTCACTTCCCACTTTCATTCCCTGTGACGGTATCCAACCCGACGCAGATAACCCGGCTGAACATCACGGAAAGCACTTGTACCACCGTCTCGTTTAACCCGCAGACTGCCGCTGTGACACAGGGGCCACGGTCACCCCCATTTCACAGAGGAGAGAGGAGGGGCTAGAGAGAGGCCAGCGTGGTGTGTGTCTCTCTCTCTGTCTCTCTTTCTCTATCTCTCTCTCTTTCTCTATTTCTCTGTTCTGATCTCTCTCTTTCTGCTCTGATCTCTCTCTCTCTCTCTCTCTCTCTCTCTCTCTCTCTCTCTCTCTCTCTCTCTCTTTCTCTATCTCCCTGTTCTGATATATCTCTCTTTCCCTCTCTTCCTCTCCCTCTCCCTCTCCCTCTCTCCTCTCCCTCTCTCCTCTCCCTCTCCCTCTGTCTCTCCCTCCAAAGCCCGCATTCCTGCTTGCTCCCGGCCTCTCTCCTTCCTCTTCTGGCTCTCTTGGACTCCTTCCCCAGGCCCGGGTAGACCGTGCCTCCAGGGCCGCCCCCCCCCAGTGTGACCAGTGTGACTCCCGCCCTCCAAATTGGAACTGTGTCCCGGGACCCCGCAGGGACAGTCGATGGAAACCATGTGGTAGGTGGAGTAGGTTGCTGGAGAGTCTGTCTCCCTTGCTGAACCTGACCCGTGAAAATCCCGTCCCTAGGCCGGTTTTCCTTTATAAAGCCTTGTCCCCGGCACAGGCCTTTGTCCCCAGGAAAGCCATTTGCAGCTCTAAGGCCTGGCCGCCATGGCGGAGAGGTCCTCACTGGCCGTGACTCCTTCACTCAACAGCTTCTGGGACTACCAGGGTCATAAAGAGAAACCAGAGGGACAGGGTCACTTGTTCACGGGGCCACAAGAGGCCTCCCCCGCTGGCCACCCCTGAGCCAGTTCTGGGACTGAGAGGCAGCCGGCCCCGAGTTCCAGTCCTGGCTCTGCCGGCTGCCACCGTGGCGGTTCACGTAGTCTCCTCCTGCCTCAGTTTGCTGCTCTGTGGAATGGCCAAACTGCTTCCCCTGGAGGGTTCCTGAAGCCACTTAATGAGACCTGTCCGTACTTAGCACTAATGGAAAATCTCTACCGTTTTAAAGTGTGGAAGAGAGCTGGGCATGGTGGCGCACGCTTGTAATCCCAGCATTCAGGAGGCTGAGACAGGAGAATCCGGGTTCGAGGCCAGCCTCAGCTACCTAGTGAGGCACTCTGCAACTTAGTGAGACCATGTTTCAAAATAAAGAATAAAAAATAGGGCTGGGGGTGTAGCTCGGAGGTAGAATGCCCCTGGGTTCAATCCCCAGTACTGCAAAATAAATAAATAAATAAATAAATAAATAAATAAATAAATAAATAAATAAAGTGTGGAAGATGCCAGGCTACTGGTGTCATGGTGGGGGGACCTAGGGTGAGGACGAAGTGGGGGGCCAGAAAAGCCACGCTCAAATCTGAGTGGGGGTCTCCAACCCTCCCCCCACCCTGCGAGTCCATCAGCGGCGTCTCCAGATGCTGGTCCTGGCTCTGTCTTTCCTCCTGCTCCGTCAGCTCAGGAAGAGGCCGTGGGATTTGCAGAGTAGATTACATGGCACTTAGCTAATGAAATGACACCCCCCCCCCCAAGATATTGATCAGCCCCTGGCAGCCGTGCAGCTCACTGTGGCCTCCAGACAGTTTAAAAAGAAAACCGGCCATTAATAAAATTGAATTGGAGGAGGAGCAGGACCAGGAGACTGGGGTGGGGGAGGCAGCCGGACCACAAGGGGGGTAGAAAAGAAATCTACAGATGAGGAAGAACACGGGAGCGGGGGCGGGGGGAAGCCCCCTCTGACCCAAAATAGCATCGCAGGAGAAATCTGGCAAACACATAGGTATCGTAAATAACCAGTGCGACGTGGCCGTCCACGGGGCAGAGGGCAAAGTTTGCAAACCCAGGAGAGACCTGCCTGTCCTCTCGCTCCCACAGATGCCTTGTTCAAGACAATGGAAGGCTAGCATCTTCAAAAATGGGAGTTATTTTTGTTGTTGTTGCTTTTTTTAATATAGAAGTCTAGATTGTTGGCGTTTCTGGGAAGATCGGAGCACGTCATAATACAGGCCCGCATTCCTCCGTGGCGGTCTGGGCGTGGGGGGGATGGCAGCTGCCCCTGGGGGTGGGGACGTGATGAGTCCAGCTCGCATGGCCACCCCTACCCACTCCCGAGACCTGCCCGCCTCGGGTGCTGCGTTTGAGACTCTGATCAAAAATCTGATCTGAATTATAGCAAAAAATGTATACAGGGGAGTGAACAGAGAGAGAGAGCGAGAGAGAGAGAGAGAGAGAGAGAGAGAGAGAGAGAGAGAGAGAGTGTGTGTGTGTGTGTGTGTGTGTGTGTGTGTGTGTTACACATGCAGAGACTATCTAAATAGATACCAGCATACTAACGGTGTCCATGTCTTCCTAGGGACGACTTTACCTTCTTATTCTTTTTGTGCTTACAATTCTCATCAATAGTAAACAATAGACTTGGCTTTCGGGAAAAAAAAAAATCAATCTATGCAGAACCAAGTATTCTGTTCAATCATGAAGATGGTGGTTGTTCCAATGAGGAAGAATCACAAGCTGCCCAATTGTGGACTTTTCCAGGCAGGGGACTCAGGGACAGCGTGTAAATCATCTTCCCCCCTTTTCTGCAGCAATTCTTTTTTTTTTTTTTTTTTTTTTTTTTTTTTTTTTTTTTGGTGGTGGTGGTATTGGGGATGGAACCCAGGGGCATTCTACCTCTGAGCTACAGCCCCAGCCCTATTTTTTATTCTTTATTTTGAAACAGGGTCTCGCTAAGCAGCTGAGGCTGGCCACGAACCTGGATCCTCCTGACTCAGCCTCCCAAATGCTGGGATTACAAACGTGCGCCACCACGCCCGGCTTGCACAATTCTTTTTCACGTTTCCATGTGGGAAACTTCACACTGGGGTTGTGGCTCCTTAAGAAGACACCAGGAGGCTGGGCACAGTGGTGCAGTTCTTGGGAGGCTGAGCCAGGAGGATTGTAGGTTTGAGCTAGCCTCAGCAATTTAGTGAGGCTCTTAGCAATTTAGTGAAACCCTGTTTCAAAACTAACAATAATAAAATAGGGCTGGAGGTGCAGCTTGGAGGTAGAATGCCCTAGGGTTCCATCCCCAGAACCAAAAAGAAAGAACGCATGGTGAGGAACCAATGCTTGATGGGGGCTCAGCATGGCGGGGGTGTGGGGCCCCCCTCACCCTCCCTTTTTTTGTAGTACTGGGAGTTGAACTCAGGGGCATTCTACCTCTGAGCTATACCCTCAGCCCTACTTTTTATTCTTTATTTTGAAACCGAGTCTCACTAAGTTGCGGAGTGCCTCACTAGGTAGCTGAGGCTGGCCTCGAACCCGCATCCTCTGGTCTCAGCCTCCCGAATGCTGGGATTACAAGCGTGCGCCACCATGCCAGTCTCCTTGCCCCTTTTTTTAACCACTGGCAACTGATGCAGGAGACAGCATTGCCCAATGGCTGCAGCCTGTCACTAGCTGTCCGGCCCCTGGCTTCTCATTTCTAAAGAGAACAGGAACCAACTCAACTCCTCCCAGGGGCAAGAAGGCGGCGGGCCGGCATTTCTTGAGCCAAGCACTGATCGGCGCCTTTTCACACCTGTATGTCCAGCTGAAAACCCCCGAGGTTAATAAGCCAAGCGCTCGACTTGGCCATTTCTTTGCTGTGTGACCTAGTACAGGCCACTTAACTTCTCTGAGCCCGTTTATGCTTTCTAGAAAACAGCGGTCCAGGGATGGGGATGGGGTCGAGCTCAGGGGTAGAACCCTGTGCAAGGCCCTGGGTTCAATCCCCAACATTGCGATAAATAAATAAATAAATAATAGATACATGATAGAAAACAAGAGTTGAACTCAACTCATAGGCTTGGAGGGAAATTCAGGTGAGAAATGGTATGAACAGCTCTGTGCCTGGTGTGTAGACAGCCACAGGACATGGGCCGTTACTTACGGGCTCACGCTGTTACTGCAAGCCACCTACTGTGTGCCCGGCAAGGTTTCCATCCATTACCTGGTGAGCTCCCCCAGCAACCCAACGTGATTGACGCCCCCGAGTGCCACCTTGAGAAGGGGCGCTGAGTCTGGGCAGAGGATGATGGTCCCCAGGGAGGCCGGGCGTGAGGGACGCTGGGGACTGGCCGGGCTCACCACCCACCCTTCCCCGGATGCTGGCAGCCGTGAGTTCTGTGAGATCAAATGAACGCCTCCCTCGGGCCCGTTCCCACGCTAGCCCCGTCCCAGTGACCAGGCGTGAAATGAAGACCAAGACTTCTAAGGCAGAGAGACAGACGCGAGACCGCCCTCCCCTGTGCACAGGTGCTTGAGGTCCAGACCTTCACCTCCGAGCCTCAGTTTACCATCTAGCCAGCGGGCGTGCTGACGGCCCAAGGAGACTGGGTCCGGGTTCAGTGCCCGTGCCGGGGTTCATAGAAAGGAAGCGGTGAGAATCTCACAGTAAGCGAGCTGAGCCCGTCTTACAAAACGAGCGCATGTATGTTTCCTCTTTTATGTGGAAATAAAGTCACATCAGGCAGAAGAGCCGGATTCCGATGCAGTGATTGAAGGGGGTCGGGGGAGGGAGGACCAAATCATAAAGAAAGTAAGAGTTGAAATAATGCTACTAACGTGTACAAAACCACCAGTTCCACCTTAAAGACACACGTGTGCGGGGGTCCGGGAGAGGCCCCGGGGGAGAGGGCACCCAGCTGTGTGCGTCTGTTTCTCTTTTGCTGTATACTTCAATATGATGTAAAATTACAATGTGCCAAATAATAAAAATAAATAAAAATAAAACCTAAAAAGGAGTGACTAAGGATCCCCATTTGCACGCTGTGTCTGGATTCATTCATTCATTCATTCATTCATTCCTCTGCCTACGTGTCAAAACAACTCAGCCCTGCACCCAGGGATCCAGAAATGTCGGTGCCTCCAGAATGCACGAGGGGGAGAGGCAGGGAGGCCGCCCCGAGCCCGGGCCTCCTCGTCTCTCACTGCCCAGCCTCCAGCTGCGCCAGACATTTGGAAGTCATTACGAACATCCTGGTCTGATTCTATCTCCCCTGTGCCTGGCTGCAGGCGGCGAGTCCAAGGAATTTTGGCCGAGCTCCCTGGCAGAGGGAGACCCGCAGGCAGGATGGAATGCTCTCCCCTCCGCCCCTCCGCAAGCGGCCGCCTCATTTCAGAGAGTTTGGAGCGCTGGGAGGGCAGCCCTCAGCCCAGACTCAGCCTCCTCCAGCTGGACTGGCCTCTCCCAGACTCCACGTTCCCATCTGTGAAATGGAAAGGCGCCCGCCCCCCACCCCACCTCGGGGTCAACAGTCACCAGCCGGAGAAAGCTGAAGGCCTGGTGCCCCCGGTGGGCACGTGAGGAGCGGCGTGTCTCTCCTGCTCTGATCTCAAGTTTACTTTGGATACGCATTCAAGAAGCCGGGCGTGGTGGCACACGCTTGTAATCCCAGCATTCCGGAGGCTGAGACCGGAGGATCCGGGTTCTCGGCCAACCTCAGCTACTTAGTGAGGCACTCCACAACTTAGTGAGACCCTGTTTCAAAATAAAGAATAAAAAATAGGGCTGGGGTGTAGCTCGGAGGTAGAATGCCCCTGAGTTCAATCCCCAGTACCGCAAAAAAAAAAAAAAACAGAAGGGATGAGCCGGGTGTGGTGGGGCACGTTTGTAATCCCAGTCCTTGGGAAGCTGAGACAGGAGGGTTGCAGGTTCAAGGCCAGACTCAGCCCCTAGCAAGGCCCTCAGCAACTTAGTGAGAACTTGTTTCAAAATAGAAAATTAAATAGGGTCAGGGGTGTAGCTTAGAGGTAGAACACCCTTGAGTTCAATCCCTAGCACCAAAAAAAAAAAAAAGAAGAAGAAAAGAAAAGGTGAAATAAAATAAAAAGGGTGGGAAGCAGATCAGAGGTCTTAGCCAGATGTCTTTCACAAAATCACCTCTCGGCCCCGAGATCACCTTCCCCAACCTCCAACCTCCAACCTTCCACCTCCCACTCCTGGTGGCCCAGCGTCTTCAGGCCCTGCCTGCCTCCGCCGCTCAGTCCCCCCCGCCCCCCCCGCTCCTCCTGTCTGTCCTGCGCCTCCCCCGCCCGCTCCCCCAGTCCCGGGATGTCCCGCATCCCCGCTGCCCCGCCCCCGCCGTCTCTTGGAGTTCACATTCCTGCTCACTTCCTCTTCCCTCTGCACCAAGATGAATCCACTCCTGAGGCGCCTGCCCGGGATACAAGGCAGGCTGGGGGGGGGTCCCCTCCAGCAGAGACCTGGGGGTCCTCGGCAGCCACCAGGCCGGGAGCAGGAGTGGGGCTGGAGGCAGCCCTCGGGATGTGGTGTGTGCATGTGTGTGTGTGCATGGTGTGTGCTGGCACTCTGTGTCGCGTGTGCTGCACGTGTGGGTAGGTCTCCGTGTGCTGTGTATGTGTGCAGTGTTGTGTGTGTGTGCGGCGTGTATGCTGTGTGCTCTGTGTCGTGTATGTGCAGTGTACACACAGTACATGTAATGTGTGTATTGTGGTACATGTATGTTATGTCTGTGCGCTGCGTGTTTGTGCAGAGGTGTGTGTGTGTGTGTGTGTGTGTGTGTGTGTGTGTGTGTGTGATGTTACCTCCCCCAATTTCTGCCGAGCACAGGACCCCAGCCCCGAGGTCAGGGAGGAGGAAAGAGAGAAGTCAGATGTGATGTCCGCATGTCTTTCTGGGGACTCCCTTCTCTGCCATGTGGGTGGGAGATGTAGTGACCCCGAGCCCCGACCTCCTACCCCTCAGCTCAGCCGCCTGCACCTCAAAAGCAGAGGAGTCCCCCATGGCACCTGCACAGGCGCCTGCAGCCCCAGGGCCCGCTGAGGGAGCCAGGAGCAGAGGCCCAGAGGCCCCCGTCGTCCCCAGAGGACGAGCAGGGCGACCGCCCAGGCCTCTCACTAGCTTCTTGTGAATTTCCTTCCTTCCTTCCTTCCTTCCTTCCTTCCTTCCTTCCTTCCTTCCCTCCCTCCCTCCCTCCCTCCCTCCCTCCCTTCCTTCCTTCCTTTTTTTTTTGGAGGGAAGCAGTACTATACTAGTGATTGGACTCAGGAGCATTCTATCTCCAGGCTACACCCTCAGCCCTATTTAATTTTTTTTTCTTGCGGTGCTGGGGATTGAACTCAGGGGCATTCTACCTCCGAGCTATACCCCCAGGCCTATTTTTTATTCTTTATTTTGAAACAGGGTCTCACCAAGTTGCGGAGTGCCTCACTAGGTAGCTGAGGCTGGCCTCGAACCTGGATTCTCCGGTCTCAGCCTCCCAAATCCTGGGATTACAAGCGTGCGCCACCACGCCCGGCTCCTATTTAAATTTTTACTGTGAATCAGGGTCTTGCCAAGTTGCTCAGGACCTCCGTAAATTTGCAGCTGTCGGCCTCGAACCTGTGATCCTCCTGTCTCAGCCTCCCAAGTACAGGCATGCGCCATGGCGCTCCTGTGAATTTTCTTAACCGCGTCTGTCTTTTCCTACTTCATCTTTTCTGCCCCAGACTCTGAGCTCTGCACAGTGAACACCATCATCTTCTACGTCTCTTTCTCCTCCCTGGTTCTCTTTCTCTCCTCTGTCTTTCTCTCTCTCCTTTCTGTTCCCTTGTCCCGTTTCCCGTTTGGTTTTCTTTGTTTCTCTCTCCCCTTTCCGCCCTCCTCCTGCCTTTGTATCTTTGTTCTCTCAGCCTCTCTATTTTTCCGTTCTTCTCCCCGACCTGGGCCTCTTGTCTTGGTCTCTCTCCCTCTACTCCTCCCTCCGTCCCTGCACGCGTCCCCCCGTCCCCTCCAGGATCTGTCTCTCTGTCCATGTCTCTGCCTCCCATCTTTGCACCATATCTAGTGTCTCCCAGGAAGACCACGAGCCCGCTCGCCCCAGCACCACTGTGGCCTGCCCCCTCCCAGGCCCTGGGGCCGTGTCCTCGCAGGCCTGCAGGGCTGCACCGGCTGCTCTCCGTCCATCCTCCAGCTTCTCCCCGCCTGTCGCCTGAGCCCTGCGACCTCGAAGGCACCTTCTGCAGGTGGCATCTCAGTGCAGGTCCTGAGGGGTGCGGGGAATGGTGGGGGTGGGGGTGGGGATCTGCAGTCTTACCCTTCCCTGCCAGCCAGGGCCAGGCCAGCATCTAGTAGATATCTGCCGGGCAGCCCTCCCACCAGCCAGGAGGGCTCCATGGCACCCCTCTGTCCTGGAGGGCGGGGTGGCTGCTAAGGGCCCCCCACCACCGCCAGCCCAGAGAAGCACCATCTCCAGCGGCCCCTCAAAGGGCCGGCGCTTCTACTGCAGTGGCCTTCAGTCAGTCCCTCTGAGCTGGCCCCGGCCCCTGCCTTGGCTCTGATGGATGCACCCCCAGTGCCGACCCCGGCCCTCCCCGAGCTCTGCCCACACCGGCCTGCTGTCCTCCCCCGTCTCTGTTCCCCAGCCGGGCTGGGCGCTAGGCAAGAGCCGGCAGAGAGCCAAGATCCCCGCGCCCCTGCCTCGTGCAGACTCAGCTCCTGGGGCTGTTAAAATAGAAATTAACGAGGGAGCACGGCCCGCTGCCTGCCGGGGAGCTTGGGGGCGTCCACGCTGCGTCCGGGCCCTGCAGCCCCACGCGGGGGCGGGGTCCCGCTCACCCGGCCGGCCACGCTCCAGCTCTGCCGACTGCACGGCACCTCTGCACGCCCGGCGCACGGATGGGAGGGCTCCCCTGCTCCTGGCGCCCGTTCAAGCTGCCTGGTGAACTAAATTGATTTTTTATCGTTGCTCTGGAGCGAGCTTAATGAATCTGTTAGTGACGGCTGCCTACCCCAAACGCCTCTTGGTGCCCGCGCCACCGGAACGCCTCTCCCGGAGAAGGAGGGGGCATTATTTAAAGCTCGGCCTGGGCCCCGGG
>PVLC010002232.1:38774-86274 GCA_004027655.1 Graphiurus murinus | reverse complement strand
TTTGAATATTAGTTACAGCCTTATAAGCACACAGTAGGGATGGACTCCCAGACCCATGCTTCACGAATCCTTTCAAAGCCGAGTTTCCATGGTGCCAGCGCCTGCCAGCGCTAGGACCACCCGAGCCACCATCTTCCCATGGGTGCCCTCCCCTCCTCCTCTCTCCCCTCTCCTCGCCTTTGGCTGGCCGGTGGCTCCCCAGAACTGTCTCAGCCGGCAGGGTCCCTGTACCCCCACCACCCAAGAGCGGGGATCACGGAAGGCTCACTCTGCCATGGTGCCAGCGCAGCTGCCAGGCGCATGCCTCCTTCCCCACAGCTGCCAATGTGACGGCGTCTATCAGGAGACCCCGGGAAGCCCGTGTGGACGTGCCCAGCTTGGTAGGTGACATAAATATTTTCCAACACGCAGGCAGAATGGTTGGTGCTCTCCCCTGAGTGCTGAGCTCCAGCTCAGGGGCCGCAGAGACAGACAGAAAGAAAGAAAGAAAAAAGTTCTTTCTCCAGTGAAGCCTGCCTCTTCCCTCTGGGGAAGAGCTTAACTCTTCCTGTCCCTCAGCGCTGTGTTTATTTCAACTCCAACTGCTGACAGTCAGCAGGATTTTGACAAGCGCCTGTGGTGACCAGGACAGCCGTGGCCCCTGCCCTCACAGGGACGTAGGACCGTCCAGGGCCGCATCTCAAATGTAAATGCCCGTTCGCCTCGGCTGAGGTGATAACAGCACAGTGGTTAGCAGCTAAACTATTTTTAAAGGAATCCTTATCTCTTAGCAATACCTACAGCACTCTCCAAGGACGAAATGACAAACGGTCTAGATTGGCTCAAAACCAAGCCCGAGATGGCAAAGCAGGGGCAAGAATGGAAGGGATAAGGTGGACCAGGAGAGGACACCCGCCGAAGCCAGGTGACGAGTGTGTGGTGGCTCTGTGTGCGCAGGCACTGGGGCATCCCGCAGAGCTGGGTCGATGCAGAGTCCGGAGGAGCCTCATTCAGGATTCCTGGGGCTGGGGCAGGGCTGCGGATCTAACAAGCCTCCGGAGGAGGACTCCGCAGGGCCTGCTGTTAGATCACACGTGGAGAGCACAGCTTTTTGCTGTTCTGTTTTTGTATATGTTGGAAAATATCTGTAATCAAAAGTTAAAGCAATTTTTTTTTCGGTACTGGGGATTGAACTCAGGGGCATTCTACCTCCGAGCTACACCCCCAGCCCTATTTTTTATTCTTTATTTTGAAACTGGGTCTCACTGAGTTGTGGAATGCCTCACTAGGTAGCTGAGGCTGGCCGCGAACCCAGATCCTCCGGTCTCAGCCTCCTGAATGCTGGGATTACAAGCGTGCGCCACCACGCCCGGCAAGTTAAAGCAATTTTTAAAGAAGCCGCCTTCAGGAGACCCTGGCTCAGGAGGCGTGAGGCGGGGCTCAGGAATCTGCCTTTTAATGGGCTCCTTGATGCTTCTGCGCAGCTGCCCTGAGAGGCGACTCACAGTGTGCTTTATACTTGTGGTCATCAGCTATGTGTCACTGTGACCAAACTACCTCACAGAGACAGCTCAGGGGAAGAAAGGTTTATTTTGATTCAGGTTCAGAGGATCAGTCCAGAGTTGGCCAGCTCCAAGGAAGAAACATCATGGTGGGAAGGTGTGGAGGGGAGCTGCTCAGCTCCTGGCAGCCAGGGAGGAGAGAGGGAGAGAGGGAGGGGGAGAGGGAGAGAGGGAGGGGGAGAGGGAGAGAGGGAGGGAGGGAGAGAAGAGAAGAGAAGAGAAGAGAAGAGAAGAGAAGAGAAGAGAGAGATGGGGCAGAGAGAGAAGAGAAAGAAGAGAGAGAGAGAGAGAGGGAGAGAGGGAGAGAAGAGAAGAGAAGAGAAGAGAAGAGAAGAGAAGAGAAGAGAAGAGAGAGATGGGGCAGAGAGAGAAGAGAAAGAAGAGAGAGATGGGGTAGAGAGAGAGAGGGTGAGAGAGAGGGAGAGGGAGAGAGAGAGAGAGAGATAACCTCCAGCAGTGCATTCAGCCATCAGTGTGTTAATCCAATGGTGAGATAAGACCCCTCATCACCCAATCAATGCCTAAAACCCCCACCTCTGAGCTTCACTGCTTTGGGGACAGAGCTTTGAACACCTGAACTTTGGGGGGATCTAAACCCTAAGAGCACTGCAATCAGGGCAGCCCCGAAGGTGGTGGGCAGCCTTAAACTAGCCTGTGGATAAGGACAGCTTCGCAGAGGAGGTTAAATCTTGAGCCAAAACCCCATGGAGAAACTGGACTTAGCTGGGGGGGGGGCAGCTAATGTGTACAAGGAATCCTCATTAATCCAAATTTTAAAAATTAAACAGAGAGAAAGGCGGCTGGACCTTTGCTTGTTGGTTAGTTGGTTGGTTGGTTGGTTGGTTGGTTCATTGGTTGGTTTGTTTATTCATTGGTTCATTGGTTGGTTTGCTAGTTGGTTGGTTGGTTGGTTGGTTGGTTGGTTGGTTGGTTGGTTGGTTGGTTGGTTGGTTTGTTGGTTCATTGGTTGGTTTGCTGGTTGGTTGGTTTGTTGGTTGGTTGGTTGGTTGATTGGTTGGTTAGTTGGTTGGTTGACTGGTTGATTAGTTTGTTTGTTGGTTGGTTGGTTGGTTTTTTGGTTGGTTGGTTGGTTTTCAGCAGCTGTCTTACCCAGGCTGCTTCTGCGTTAACGTCAAGGTCAACATAGTAAATAAAAGGTAAGTGGGGGCAGGAAGAGCTGCAGTAGGCTTTGCTGGCTCATCTTACATGAGACGGGTGGGTCTCTGAATCCCCTAGAGAAGGGATAGAAGCATGTCCTCTGCTGCTGGGGCCCCGTGGTGGTGCTGATCCCTCCAGGTATCTGAGAGGACCGGGGAGGGCTCCCACAGGCTGCTGCGTGGACCCCTCTCCGTGACACTGTAGAGAAAGGGCTCAGCCTTCCTACGCTCCCAAGTTGGAAACAGTGTCTTTGGGGACAGGGATCCAGAGATTCTCATTTTGGCCACAAAATAAAACTCCAGATGGGTCTTGTAAATCCAGAATAGAATTCAAAAATTAGTTTAAGAAAAAAAATTGAAGGCGACCACCGCTAGTTGGTGGCAACAGGGAGGGAAGGTATTTCTTAAGCAGGAAAACAAAGAAATTAATCACAAAGGGGAGGGGGAAATGGGTAGATTTGTGTACCTGAAATTAAACTGGAGACAAAAAAAAGAAAAGAAAAAGAGTCAGTGTGACTAAAGACGTCATAAATGAAATTAAAATCCGCTGGCAAACTGATGAAAAATACGCGCGGCGCTCGTGATAAACAAATGGTGGGCGCTGTTGATGTGTTTTACGAAGCTCTTGCATATCAAGTAGAAAACACTAAAAACCCGAGAGAAACAAGAGTCGAAGGAAATGATCAAACAGCTCCCAGAAGAAGAAAATGCAAATGACCCTCAAGCACAGGAGAGCACAGACAGAGCCTCTCTCTCCAGAAGCCAACAATCGATTTGGAAAAGATGTCGGGTTTGGGGGGTTCTTTTTGGGGGGGGGGGTTGTTATATGTTGTTGTTATTTTGGTACTAGAGATTGGACCCAGAGGCTGTCTACCTCTAAGCTACACCCCCAGCCATTTTGTTTTTTAAACAAGGTCTCACTAAGTTGCTGAGGGTCTCTCTAAGTTGCAGAAGTTGGCCTTGAACCTGAGATCCTTCTGTCTCCGCCTTCCAAGTACAGGGAATACAGGTGTATCCCAGCATGTCCAGCTGGTAAAGATGTTTAATGAGTTTATCCTCTGCTTGCAAGGAGACAGGGAGGTGGGCTCTGGGGTATTTTCCCAGGAGACAATTGGTTACCTCTCCTGAGCCTTCAAAATGCCTGGCCCTTGACTGAGTGACCCGAGCCCTGAAACTCTTCCTCAGAGACCACAAAACACACGCAGACCGAGACCAGAGGCGTCCTAAATATGCATGCTGAGTTATGCATCATACATAAGGTGGAATTCTGTGCAGCCGTTTAGAAAGCCACGACAGACTCATGTTTAAGGCATAATTTGGTGAAAGCGCCGTACACAAAACTATATTTTTGAAATGACTTTGATGTGTGTGTGAACGTTTATCCGCGTGAGACCGCGTCGGCGCAGAAATATTAAGGTCGTTCACCATAAATTAACAGCGGAAATTGGGGACCATGTTTCTTCTTCTTCCTTAGACTTTCGTATGTTTTATGCGTTTTGCGTTAGGAGCGTGTTTATATAATAAGGAAACGTTTTCAGGCAACCGGGTAAAATTATAAAAGCTTCCCTCGATTTGTGGCCGTGTGGGCAGGGGGGAGCCCCCCCATCCCCGGTGTGAACTGGCTAGGTGGCTTCCCATCTGACAGTTCTGGCAACAACATTAGGAGTCGAGCCGGGCGTGGTGGCGCACGCTTGTAATCCCAGCATTCGGGAGGCTGAGCCCGGAGGATCCGGGTTCGAGGCCAGCCTCAGCTACCTAGTGAGGCACTCCGCAACTTAGTGAGACCCTGTTTCAAAATAAAGAATAAAAAATAGGGCTAGGGGTATAGCTCGGAGGTAGAATGCCCCTGAGTTCAATCCCCAGTACCTCCAAAAAAATTAGGAGTCAACTAATCCTAGGTTCAGGTGCAGCTCAATGGTAAAGTATTTTGCTTAGCAGGCAGAAGATCCCGGGTTCCACTCCCCCAGCACTGCAGTAATAATAATAATAATAATAATAATAATAATAATAATAATAATAATACTCCACTGTGGGGGGGCTGTCCCATCAGCACCCTGGCCTCCACCCACCAGGTGCCAGGAGCCCACTTCCAAAGTTGTGGCAATGGAAAAATGTTTCCAAAAGTTGCCATGTGTCTCCCAGGAACCAAAAAAGACCCCGACCACTGAAGTCAGGGGGGGTTCGCCGTCTGCGGGCACGGAGGTGCCACTCATTTACCCTTCAGCATCCATTCGTTCCTTCTGGAGAGTTTCAGGTGCTCGGCCCGGGAGCCGGGAGCCCCGAGTCCCACTCCCACATCAGACTTTTGCTCTGTAGCTTCAGAGCGCCCTCGAGGGCTTGTCTGCTTCTTTGCAAAATACTCACTGAGTCCTTGCTGGGTCCCTGGCCCAGTGGCGGGGCGTAGGCGGGAAGGAAGCTGTCCTGTGACTCTGGGTCTGCCTGTGAGGAGCCGCAGCCCTGCGGAGATGACCACCGCAGCAAGAGGAGGACTTGGATCAGCGGGGCAGCGCTCCTGGAGGGGTGCTCGCGGAGGATGGGGACTCTAAATTGCAGGGATAGCAGCTATGACAGTGATGTTAAGTGTCTTGCAGGCCACCACACGTGCACTGCACTTCACAGTTGAACAAGGAGACCACCGGAAACAGACTGTCACCAGTGGGATGGTTAAGTTGAGTGTAAGAACAGAACGCTTTCTGCAAGGAGGGAGGGGTGGAAGGAGGCCAGGGCAGGAGGCTGGACACTGGACCACCGTGGCCGCTGCCTCAGGAGGGCGCTGCCCTTCCACAGGGAGGCCTGGGCAAACCATCCCAGCCACCGTTGACCCAGAGCCAGGCCGGGGGCAGGCAGAGCGAAAAGACATCTCAATCGTCCTCTCCTACCTGCGGTTTCCAGCACCATCTCTGATTGGCGGAACCATCCCCGAAGCCATGAAGCAAAGGAGCTTGCTGGTCAGCCGCCCGAGGCCCACGGCAGAGGGAGAGCAAAACCAGGGCAGAGAGAGCCACACAAGCATCTGCAGAGCAAGCACGTCAGCCCTGGAAGGTAGGTCTTATCATGCACCTCTTTGAAGCCAGGAAACAGAGGCTCAGAGACACCTGGTGATTTTCCTAAAGCCACACAGCTCTGAGGGATGGAGCTGGGATAGGAATCCTGGACTCCTGAGTCTCTGGGCTCCCGGCTGTGTAGTGAGGAGGGTCTCCGTTGAAATGTCAGCCCTAACACTTGTGCGCATCCTGAAGGGCCTGTGAGTGACGTGGGGTCCGTGCTTCCTAGGCCTGTGGGGGGGGGCCTGGCTGAACCCCGAGCTGACTCAGGCCGTCATTAACCCTCGCAGGAGACTCTGCATTATGCATGGAGCAATTTGTCTGCCTCCTCCCCCACCTGCAGAATCGATCTCCGCGCTCGGCAGCCTCATTGAGATTCAGGTCTGCAGCTCCGGGACTCCGTCCCAGTGTCTGGTCAATAGCTTATATTTTTAATTTGTCAATAATCAGTCCAGACCTTGGCCAGAGCTCTGAGGAGAGCTCAGCAGGATGGCTGGGCCGGGAGGGGACATGGTGCTGGGGGGGGGGGCATCCAGCTCGGCTGGCCAGCCTGGGCAAGGACAGGGGACGGAGGGATACTCACCGCAGCCCGACTTCCAGGCCACGTCCGCTGTCGGGGGACTTAGAAATTCTGTCACAGCTTCCTGCATGAGCCCAAGGGCCACAAAGCCCAGGTTCTGCAGCTTTAAGGGTAGAGGGGTGGACTTGACCCTGAACCTCTTGAAGCTTCCATCCTTCTGCCTGTCTAATGCTTGCCCTTGCCAGTGCACGAGCTCCGCAGGGATGCAGGATCAGCCCGAGTGAATCGAGCTCAGAACCACAGCCAGCCCGTGGAGAGCACGCCTAGCGCGGAGGGCTAGCCACCGTGATGTCACCGAACACTCCAAGGACAGGGATCAGCAAGCCGCCAGCGATTGGCAGCGCTCTCTGAGAGTGCGGCCATTGTGGGGGGGAAGAGACGGTCCCCATCGCAGAGATGAGAACACGGAGGCTCAGAGACGTGGACGCACCTGCCCAGGGTCACACAGCTGGGGACCGAGAGCTCCGCCGAGACTCACTTCTGTTCACACCCTTCTAATCACCAGGCGAAATAAATGATCCCTCCATGGAAGTGTCGAAGATCAAATCCCACCCCTCGTTTTTTGGCGTTTTGGGTGAATGAGCACATTGCTGTGTCTGTTCTCTGGCAGGAGGGCAGGGAGGCCCAGGAGAACAGTGAGAAAATAGAGACCCGCCCCACCTCCGGGTCTCTATCCATCCTGTCTTGAAGAACAAATCTGCTTTTCCCTATTCTGTGCCCTCCCCAAAGAAAGAGTCCAGGAGAGACCCTGGGCCCGGGGACAGGGGGCTGCCGACGATGGCCTCGTTCCCGAGGGACCAGGGTTGGATCGGGGACTTGCCCGGCCTCTCCCTTCAACTCTAACCTCGTGGGTGTGGGGCTCCGTCCCGCTGTCACTCTTGGTGTCTTCTCGGGGACTTCGCCGTCAGCTCCACAGGAGAGGGGCAGTGTCTGGGCCTCCCTGCCAGTCCTGCCTCCAGAACCCAGCTCCGAGCTGGGCTCCGCCCCTGGGAAGAAGTACCAATGGTGGTGGCAGTCAGCCCTGATCTCTGAGTCCTGACCGCAGTCATCATAGCTGACCCTCTGCCTCTTCCACACGCAGCCCAAGGCGAGTCCACTCAGCCCCGGAGCCCTGCGCACGGGGCCGCAGGCGGAGAGTTGCGGCACCTGCTTCATGTGTGGGGTGGGCGGTTCCCTGGCGCGACCCAGGCAAAGGCACCAAGCCCTGAGCTGGCTGCCCGCGGAGGCCGGAGACCTGGGAGCTTCTTTGCCTCTCCATCTTCAGCTTTGGGGACCCGGGAGGCCCTGGAGACTCCTCCTCTCTCCAGCCTGCCAGACTCCCCTGTCTCCAGAGACCTTGCCCCCTGAGTCTGCTTCTGTGGGAATGCTCGTTTCCACGGGAGAACTCCCCAGACGCCGGTACAGCCCCGCACACGAACAACCCAGCAGCCTCTAAAGCTAAACGCCCCCAGAGGATCGCCAAGACCCCCGGGACGGCGGCGCAGTGCAGATCGCAGGCAGGACGTGTGCGGGTTCCAGAACACCAACGCCGCCACGCCCGGAGCCTCTGCAGACAGCCTCCGTCCCCTGAAAAGAGGGGAAACCGAGGCTGGGGGAGGGGAATGGCTGGCTCCCAGGCAGAGCTCGCAGGCACTGTGCTTGGGTGCTGCCTCTGCCGTCCTGCCCTCGCCTCCGCCTGCCCCTGGGTTTCTAGACAGTTCCTTTTGCAAGAGTCTCCCAATGGAGTCGTCTTCTCAGACTCGCTGGTTACGGAGTGAGGAAGGCGAGTCTTGGTGGCTGCTTTGCTGGGAGATTGGAGTACGCAGGCAGAGAAGTCGGCTCTCGCCACTAGACCTGCTACCTCATCTGCCATGGGTCACAGCCGTCACAGAGGGCTCTCCTCCCCTCCTCCTTCCTCCCCTTCCTCCTCCTCCCCTTCCTCCTCCTTCTTCTCTTCTTCCTCCTCCTCCTTCTCTTTCTCTTCTTCTTCTTCTCCCTCTTCCTCCTTCTTTCCCCCTTCCTCCTCCCCCTTTTCCTCCTCCTCCTTCTCTTCCTCCTTCTCTTCTTCTTCTTCTTCTTCTTCTTCTTCTTCTTCTTCTTCTTCCTCCTCCTCTTCTTCCTTCTCCTCTTTTTCTTCTTCTTCTTCTTGCTTCTCCTCCTCCTCCTCTTTTTCCTCTTCTTCCTTCTCCCTCTTCCTCCTTCTTTCCCCTTCATTCTTCCTCCCTTCCTCCTCTCCTTCTTCCTCTCTCTTTTCCTCCTCCTCCTTCTCTTCCTCCTCCTCCTCCTCTTCTTCTTCCTCCTCCTTCTCCTCTTCCTCCTTCTCTTCTTCTTCCTCCTCCTCCTCTTTCTCCTCTTCTTCTTCCTCCTTCTCCTCCCCCTCTCTTGTCACCTTAAGTGTTTACACCATATGCAAACACACTTCATGGAAAGCTCATAAGCAGCCCGAGAGGCAGACAGGCCCCGTCACCCTATTTCTTAGAGCGCGAAGCCGCGGCTGCCATGTTTCTTGCTGGCCTCAGCTGGCGCGTGCCCTGCCCGGCCCTCCTCCCTCTCGGAAGGCCTGCAGAGCCCGGGGCGGCTCTGGTCCCACGCCCCACACTGCCCATGTTCCCACAGTCCCAAGAAGCTGTATTGGACCCAGGCGTGAAGTGTGTGGTCAGCGCCCCCGGGACGGCGGGCTTTAACTCTTCCTGCCTATCCTTGGCAGGGCGGGACGGCAGGTGGGCTGGCTCGGACCACTCAGACGTGACATGGGTCAGAAAACCGGAGGACGGGGAATTTAGTGTGTTTGGCTTTCCCGTGACTGGTGTATAGCCATGCGGGGGACCAGAGTCTGGGTTTCCCGGGGGCTGGGGGTGCCGGCCGGCCTGGTGACACGGGAGCCAGGGTCCCTCCGGTTTCCTCACTATCTGAAGTGCTGACCTGTGGTCTGTGTGGCCGGGGAGACTGGCTGCCCCTCTGGCCCAATCTCTCTGTTGGAGCTGAACGGGAGGATGGTGACCTCCTTCCGACTCTCCTGCCAAAGCTGCCGCGGCCCTGAAGCCGGCCCTGGCCTCCCCCTGCCACCAGACATGGGGGCTACTTGGGGGGTTCCTATTGGGGGGAGGGAGTACTAGGGATTGAACACAGAGGCTTTCTACCTCTGAGCTCAACCTCCCCCCACCACGCTTTTTATTGGGTGGTTGGTTGGTTGGTTTTGAACAGATTCTTACGAGGTTGCTGAGACTCTTATTAGGTTGCTGAGGCCGGCCTCAAGCCAGTGATCCTCCTATCTCAGCCTCCCTAGTACTACGGTTAGAGGCATTCTCCACCACACCCAACTAAGGAATGTTTCTTTAAAATGCCCCTACCCTCTCCCAAAATAGAGCTTGAACTAAAGCAACCTAGAGATTGAGCCCAGGCCGCCATATTCTTAAAAACTCCCCCGTTTTTTAAGAACTGGCACTCGGCCTAGGGCATCCCTCCTGCGCCGCCTCTGCATGGGAGTGCATGCAGCCTCCCCTGACTTCTAAGAAACGGGGAACCCTGGACAGGGAACGGACCCACCCAAGGTCACCAGGCGAGGAGCCGGAGAGCAGGGGCGCGCCTCTGTCCAGGGTGCTGACGAGGGCAGCGCCAGATCTCTGGACCGCGAGATCTCTGGACCGCGAGATCTCTGGACCGCGAGATCTCTGGACCGCGGCCTGAGGCTGGCGCACCTTCCAGCCCTGTCACCTGCACGCTCGGGTGGCTTTGTCCACAAGGGACGGTGTCTCCTGTCTCCTTTCTACCTGCCCCTCTCTCGTGATTGGGCCCCTCTTGGCATTTCTCTGCATTCATCACTTTCCCTCTTTCTCAGTCCTTCCTTCCTTCCAATGCCCCTCTATGGGATGGCCCTGAATCTGCACCCAGACCCGGGGACAGCGGCCTCCCTCAGTCCCCTGGGTCCTGGTGCTACAGCCACACCCATGGCAAGTGGGGACACGTTCCTTCAAGCAAGACACTCCATGCTGAGCTCCTACTGTGTGCTAGGTCCTGGAAACACAGCAGTAATGAGAGCAGCCTCGTGTCTTCTACCGTCTATCTAGGAGAAGAGACAGAAAACAAATAAGCAAGGAACGAGGGCACTTACTTTAATCCTCTGTTATAGAGGTGACAGGGAGGGTGGGGCAAAGGGTCCCTTGGGGAGGGGTGGGGCTGCTGTAGGTTGAGCGGTCAGGGAAGGCTTCTCTGGGGAGCTGATGTGTAAACCAACTGAAGGATGAGAAGGAACCAGCCACGTGAAGGGCGGTGGGAGGTGAACATAAGCAGAGCACATTCAAAGGTCCTGGGGCTGGAACAATCCTCATGAAGTCCATCACAGAAAGAAGGCTGGCATGGCCGGGATGAGGAAAGCAGGGGGAGAGAGAGAGAGAGAGAGAGAGAGAGAGGAGGCCTGGAGGCTGCAGGATAAAGCTTGCCTCTTAGTATCGTACATCTGATTCACATGCTCACCAGTCCCCGAGGGAACTAGAACAGGGAGGACACAGGGGCTTGGACTTGGAGGCTCTTTAAAAGGTGGGACCTTCTTCATTTCCCTGCCCAGCCCCTCACACTAGGGCTCCAGCAATTCTCACTCACATAGCCCCCTCCTGTAACCCAGAATCTGAGGCCCCTGGATGGATTGGCACAGCCACCACCACCACCACCACCACCATCACCATTATCACCACCACCACCATCACCATCACCATTTTGGGGTGTCTCTGGTTGACATAGGGATGGCACAGCTTGAACTATCCCTAACGGCCTTGTCCAAGATTATCACCACAGGGGACGGTAAGATGGCCTCACTCCGTGAGCCTCACAGGACGCCCACTGCACGAGATACACGGCTTCACACATCCCAGAGCGTTCCACATGAGCAAAAGTATCAGCAGTCACCAATATGCATCGGGTACTTACATAGGCCCTTGCCAAAGGTTTCACATGAATTGTTCCCTTAAACTCTTAAAATACTCGTAGTATGTGAGCCACAAACTGCGAGTTTCTCCTGTTTCCAGAGAGTTGAAGTCATCAACGAAGCAAATGAAAACCTGCGACCCCATCCCTGACCTTGGGCGACTGTCCCTGCTCTGCTCCCCGCCCCCACCTCAACTCCAGGCCCCTAAGGCCGGTGTCCAGTGGTCAGCGTGCAGCCTTAGCGGTCACGCAGAGTCCAGCAGAGACTCAGAAGCCACGGGATGTCCACGTGGGGTCCGTCCTAGCCCTGGCGATCTATTACATGCATGCTTTCATAAACCTGTTTCTTTGTGTGAGGAAGAAAGCAAAGAAGGGAGGGAAGGAGGGAGGGAAAGAAGGAAGAAAGGGAGGGAGGGAGGGAGGGAGGAAGGGAGGAAGGAAGGAAGGAAGGGAGGAAGGAAGAAAAATTGATTAAAAAAAAAAAAACGTGACTAGTGTGGTTGTGATAACAGTTGTAGAATTGATACCTGTGTTCCCAGGGACCCTTATAAGTAACTTCTTCCGCCCAAGAAGGACCTAATGGTAAGATTTCTGCCTTGCTGTTAAGAAGCAAAGATGGGCCAGGCATGATGTTGCACACCTGTAATCCTAGTACTTGGGAGGCTGAGACAGGAGGATCACGGGTTCCTGGCTAGCCTCAGCAACTTAAAGTAAAAAAAAATAGGGCTAGGTGTAGCTTAAAGGTAGAATGCTCCTGGGTTCAATTCCCAGTACCACAAAGAAGGGGGAGGAAGAGGAGGAGGAGGAGGAGGAGGAGGAGGAGGAGGAGGAGGAGGAGGAAGTAGCAGTGGTGGTGGTCTGTTTTTGTGTAAGACCGGGAGTGGTGGCTCATGCAAGGGCAGAAAGTTTCAGCAGAGACGGCCCTTTCCCCCGGGCTGAGATGTCTGCCCTCACCTTAGAGGAATTTCACCTCACAGCCCTGGGCCTTAGGCCTCTCCACGGCCCCTCCAGAACCATAAGCGGTTTCATTTCTCCTCGAACCCGTGACTAACACGCTCTTGTCGGAGTCCGCATCCCATGTGCGGCGAGTCTGAGGCTTGAGCTCCGGGCTGCGCCATTGCCCAGCTGCTCCTGACAGCAGATCCCTCCGGCTGCCACAGACATTTTGGAGTTAGCAGGGGGAGAAGGAGAAGGAGGAGGAGGAGGAAGAAGAGGAGGAGGAGGAGGAGGAGGAGGACGAGGAGGAGGAGGAGGAGGAGGTGGCGGCAAGCACCGGGCACATGGGCCGCATTCTCCGAGGTTTGGGGGAGCCCTTGCTGGAGCTGTCCCCAAAGGCTGGCTGGGAAGGGATTTCAGTAAAGTCCCGTGGTCCGTCCCCCTGGCTCTCGGCCAGGGACAAATGCTGCCATTTTTAGACGCACCCAAGTACCTTTGGAGACGTCTCTGGTCCTGCTCGGTGTCATCCAAAGCTGGCTGGAGCGCTCGCTAGTTTCTTTTCTCTGGAGAGGTCTCATCCCCAGGCACCTGCTAGACACCAGGCTTTCTCCCCTGGGACGGTCTCCACCCCGGGTTGTTTGGTTGAGCCTGGAGTGAACTTGACCTCCACAAGCCTCGGCTGAGTGCAGGATGGAGCCGGCCAGCAAGAGCGTCTCACTGGTTCTCAGGGCCGCGAGGACCGGCTTCAGGATGAAGGCGTGACCCTCCTGCGCCTGGAGGGAGCTTCCTGCCACTGTGAGGTGGCGCTGGGGACAGCTTGGTGGCAGAGCGCTTGTCTAGCATGTGGGGGGCCCTGGGTTCCATCCCCAGCACCACACAGGGAAACAGAAAAAAAGCAAAGAGTGAATTCGCCATCCAAAGAGATGGAGAGGGGACAGGGGCACACTGACCGAGTCCTGGGGCAGCTGCGCCCCGGAACTCAGCTGAGTGACCCCACATTCCACGTGTAGTTATGAGACCCAAAGAGTCAACTTCTGCGCAAACTACTTTGAGTGGGGTTTCCATCTCCTGTCAATTAAAGAGTCCTGACAGGCTGGGCTTGGTGGCGCGCACCTGTAATCCCAGCACTTGGGAGGCTAAGGCAGGAGGATCGCAGCTTTGAGGACAGCTTCCGCAACTTAGTGAGGCCCTCTGCAACTTAGTAAGTCCCTAGTTCAGAATAAAAACAATAAAATAGGGCTGGGGGTGTAGCTTGGAGGTGGAATGCTCCTGGGTTCAATCTCCAGTATCACAAAAAATAAAAGTGAAAAATTCAAGGGTCCTGGTAAATTCCTCAGTTTTCTTTGGTCTGCTCGCCCGGTCACTGAGCCTTTTCACAGAGAGAGGAAAGCACGGACGTGGTAGTCAGGTCCTGAGTTCCAGTCTTGGCTCCATTGGTGACCAGCCAGCCTGGCGATCCCGGACAAATCGCCTGCTAGTCTCGAATCATTTCTTCACCTGTGAAACAGGCGGGTGTGTTACTGCCCTCCCCGCAGAGGGCAGATGCCAGCGTGGGAGGAACATGGCCAGCCCTTCCTCACACCGCCAAGCCCCACCGCTACAAGGGGAAGCAAATGGCTATTCAAAACACTCCACCGCCATCAAGGCCACACTTGCAGAAGCAAAGTGAATCTTCTAGAATCTTCTAGAATACCCTGGGGTATAGAAAAGGAGATGGAGGACAGCACCAGCAGAAAAGGGAGCACTCAAAAGTGCATAAACTTTGAGATAACAGTGTTGGGGTTTCTTTAAGCTTCAAGTAAAGAATTAGCAGAAGGGAAGAATGATGCTTTCGAGATAAGATATCACTTGCTGCACATCCAAATGACTCCGGCACTTAATTTGTGTGGTCTGATTTAATTTTTCACAACCCTCTGAGAAAAGTGAAGTTCAGAAAGGTGCAGTAACCAGCGCAAGGTCACACAGCAGGCCAGCCTGAGTGCGGAGTCTGCTCTTAGGTTGCTATTGTTTGACCCCAGGGATTGAACCCATAGGCGTTTGACCTCCAAGCTACACCCCCAGTCTTTCTTATTTTTTATTTCAAAACAGGGTCTCCCTAAGTTGCCAAGGGTCTCTTGCTAAGTTGCTGAGGCTGGCCTCAAACCTGCGATCCTTCTATCTCAGCCTTCCAAGTGTTGGGATTACAGGCGTGCGCCAACACACTTGGCCCGTCTGCGCTCTTGGTCACTGAGTTCTGCTGATTCCCAGGGACCATCCCAGAGCTCCGGGCGCAGAGGGAGGCTCTGCACCACCCCCCCCCACACACACACAATGAGCACTCGGATCATCCGTGGAGAAAGGGCTCGGTGCCCGCAGTACCGTGAAGATAGGATTCCACGCTAGACGTCAAGGACGCTCAAAGATGGAAGCCAAGAGCTTGCTGCTCATTCCACTGTAAATTTTATAGTATGCCCACAAAATTAATTTTTAAATTCAATTGATTTTAAAATAATTTAAAAATTAAAGTTGATTTAAAATACTTTTAAAATTGATTCCAAAATTAAAGTTAACACTATAAACAACTTTAAAATTAAAATTTTTAAATTCAGATTTTGATTTTAAAATTAAAATTAATTTTAAAAACAGTTTAAAAGACACATTTTTTTTTTTTTAAAGCACGTGTCCTCGGACCTGCCGCTTGCAGCGGGCTCTGGGAAAAGCATCTGGATGGCCCTGTGCTGGGGACGGCTGGGCTGTCGCAGTTCCGTCCTGGTTTTAAACGCCAGGGAAGTCTGTATGTAGGAAGTGAGGCAGTTTGTGCCGACTGTGAAGAGATATCCACTTACGTTAGTAAATGGGGACAAAATAAAAACCAAACCAAACCCCAAACACCAAGAGGGAAGCCCCGGCTACAGAGTACCCCGTGACCCCGAGGTCCTCTGAGCTTCGCCTGAGCTGGGCTCCGGTCCCTTCGGCCCGCCCGCCCGCCCGCCTGCCGCTGGGAAGGTCCTTCTTCTATGAGACCTGACTCAGTCTTCAAGGCCCAGCCGCCATGGCAAAATCTCTCTCCTCAGCCACAAGGAATTGCCAAAGATAGGGACCTGGCGTCTAGCCAGGGTGGGCGCGGAGGCCTGGGGCTGGTGACCAGGCTCTGCCCTGGCCTGACCCCTGTGGGTCCCCCAAGGCCGGGGTGGAGAGGACGGGAGTGACAATTCCTGGGCTCCTCCTTGGTGCCGGGTCCTGCCATGGGTATTCTTTTAGACGCCTTTTCTTAGAGCCTTCAAATTGGTCCTTTCTCATCCCATTTGCAGATAAGGAAATTGAGTCCACAGAGAGGAAAGTCTGGGCCAGAGTCCCGGGTGCTGGTCTGTGGGGCCAGGGTCCTAACCTGGCTGGCAGGGAGGAGCTGCCCGCCGGCCCTCGCACTGCCCGCGTCCACACTGGCTCCGGGAGTTCTTGCATCCCGTCTATAAATGTCATTCGGACTGCGCCAATAAACGGGACCAGTCGCTGGAAGACTGACCCGTGCCCGGCTCCTCCCGCACTGTTGAAAGAAACGGCCATCCGTCTCGGGCTCAGAAGAGCACAGGCCGCCCCCAGCCGTCACCCCGAGACAGTATTGACAGAGCCTGCGCCCCCACCTTGTGAAGCCCAGAATGCACACGCAGGGAAAACAAGTCCACCCTCTCCCCAGGAGCGGCAGCGGAAGGCATTAGGAGGCTCTGATTAAACAAACAGATGTTTTTAGTCGGCAATAGGAGTGTCAACATGATCCTAATTAATGAATGTGTTAATGGCTGTTCTCTGTTTGAAGACAATAGTCAACGCCTTCTAGAAGCATCCACCACGGCGGCGGCGTGCAGAGCGCTCGGGACCAAGCAGGTCCAGCCCCGAGAGTGGATTGGTGCTCGGGACACAAACCCCGCCCGCCTCGTCCACACCACCCCTGCACAGCGCACAAGGCCGCCCGGGTTCCCACACAACCCCGGAGCAAGATGCAGAAATGGGGCTTTGTGTAGGGCTGGCACAAAGTCATGTAACGACACACAACAAACACAATACGCAGGACACAAACATACAACGGACACACAACGCCAGCATATACAACACACAGAATACACACACTCAACATCTACACACTGCCTGTGCAGCAGCCATCACACACACACACACACACACACACACACACACACACACACACACACCCCACGCAGTCCTAGAGCAGATCACGACCCCCAGGGTGCTAGCTGACACACTCACACCCAGATCTCATGCCAGGAGTAATGATGCTTACTGTGTTCCCAGCATGCACCGGGAGCCACGCTAAGCCATGCAAACACAGAGTCCTAGAAGGCGGAGCCCCTCGAGGTGTCCTAGGTCCACTGAGCCACCAGTGCTGCTCTGAGAGTAATCCCAGTGCTTGGGAGGCTGAGACAGGAGGATCACAGATTCAAGGCCAGCCTCAGCAACTTAGAGAGATGCAGTTTCAAAATAAAAAAAAATCAAAAAGGTCTGGAAGTGTAGTTCAGAGGTAGAATGCTCCTGGGTTCAATCCCCAGTACCAAAAAATAATGAAATGAAATAAAATAAAATAAAGGAGACAGAGCATGGGAAAAGGTTTGCTCTGTAGAGAACGTGCTGGACAATATTGCAGATTCCTGCTGTTACCACTCAAAGATATTTGTTTATGGAGAGCTTAAGTAAGAGAATATCTCATAACTAACACTATATTTCTTCTTAGCAACCGATTTGCATCTTTCTCAAGACTCAGGAAGCGTGTCATTGAACAGGTGTGCCTTTTCACCTTGGCTGCTAGAAAGCTCAGAGTTCAATTTTTGACCCACGTCCAGTTGGGGGTATTGTTTGGCAGCATACAAATTTCTGAACATTGTGGCTGGCCCTACTTTCTATTTCTACATAAACATTAAAAAATACTTCTATTTTTCTCTCATTCCACTGAAAATATTCTATAAATGACTTTATATTTGTCTAGGGTAATGTGGGGATGGGAAGACAGAGGGATTTTAGATAGATGGATGTATTAGGACATTTTAGCTGCTGTAACAAGCTCTAGTTCTCAAGGGTTCAACATAAAAGAGATTCATTTCTTGCTTGTATCAAATGTGGCTAGGCAGGAGGTGGGGCAGTACTCCAGAAAGCCTTTCAGGGTTCCTGAGTTGCTTCCATCTAGTGGTCCCAGCATCCCTCAGGGACCCGAATTCCTCTCACAGAATCCACAAAGAACATGAAGGTGCCCTGGCCAGGCCTTCTGCTCCCATCTCATTGGTCAGAACATAGTCACATGACCTTATCCCATTGCAAAGGAGGCTGGGAAATGTAGTCTTCCCATGTGCCCAGGAGAGAGATGGAGACTTGGAGAAGGCACAGCATGGGTGCAAGTGCAGAGGCTGACAGTGAACTACGCTGGAACGCACCGCCGTCTCCTGAGAACCTCGGGAATTCAAGGCTTTCTGCAGGGCACTTTGGGACAGGGATCTACAAGTAAAATGAACACCATCCCCGGACTTTTCCGCTTTGAGCAGAGAAAAATTTAATGGGAACCGTAGTTCTGCGTGGTGTTCGTTTTCTTTGTGCTCTGTGGTGGTCCTCCCCTTTTCTCAATGCAAATGTACACTTTTAATTGAAACGTGACACAGGCCTAAGAAAACACTCAGGACATATGTGCACAGCTCACAGACAAAGGTCACCTTGGGTGACCCCTCACCCCAGCCTTTTTATTTATTTTTCAAAATAAAAATTAGAAAAAAAAATATATCCTGGGATACAGCTCAGAGGTAGAACACCCCTGGGTTAAATCCCCAGCGCAACTCCGGGCATGCAGAGGGGGCAGTTAGCAAGGGCGAGAAACGCTGGACCTCTGCATAGAACAGTGAGGGGCTCCTCCTGGCCGCAGGTTTGGGGTGCAAGATGGTGGTGGTGGAAATAGACAGGCCTTGGGTGTCGGGCACAGACAGGTTGGAGCAGTGTGCCTTCTCTGCAGTCACCCCCGAAAGAAGGCCTCTGTGTCTCTGGGCTCCGCCTGGGACGGGGCCGCCAGCCCTGGTGTCTAAGCCGCACCCCAGCCCTGCGCGATGCATTTGAACTTGGGACCTGATTTTCCTCCCCTGGAAAGCGGCGCTAGCAACACTTTTGTTTCAGAGTAGTTGAAGGCACCGTGTAAGAGGCGACCTGTTCATCGCCGGGTCCCACGTCTCCGATAGAGCAGGGGCCGGGGAGGGCGGCCCTGATTATTGTTATTGCTGTTGTTGACGCGTGCGGGAGAGACGGAGGCGTCTGGGCGCAGGCTGCTGTCCCAGCCAGGAGGCAGGCGCTCTAGTGAGGCCGTGGAAAGGGACAGCTGTGAGGGAGATTAAGGAACTTCACGAGGAATATATGTACGTCTGGTACGTATGGCGCGTTTGGCAAAGGCAGAATCGGGAAAGATGCGAGCGGCATTTGGCTTCCCTTGGTCTTCAAGCCAGGAGCAGCCCTGTGTCTGCGTGTTTCATGCAAATGTGGGCGCGTGTGGATGGAAGCTCACTCCGCCTGGGAGACTGGGGAGCAGACAGAGAACAAAGAGAGGCCGGCCTTCCCCTGGGGGAGCAAAGGCGCCGCCGCGGCCAGGGCTGGAGGAACCGAGCCTGGAGTTCAGGTCCCCTTCTTCTACTTTGGACCTGAACCTGGTACTTGGCCTTAGGTGCCGATTTTATAAAGTGGGGCTCAGATGACCTCACCTCCCCGGGCTCTGGGGTTGGACAAATCAACTTTCGAGGTCCTGCGGCTCCAAGATCTACTGTCCCAAGCCTGTGAGAATAGAAAGGTGGTTCAGACAGGAGAGGGCGAGTGGACCTGAAGTTTCTAGAAGGAATCTGAGCACCTTCGGGTCCAAGAGCAAGGAGAGGCAAGGAGAGATGCTGGCAAGAGGTGTCGGACTTCTCAAGGAGACTGAGAAAGAGAAAGACAAAGGGCTGAGGACATCCCACCATGGCCCTCGCCTCGTAAATCCTGAGTGTCCTCCCTGGGGTCTCCTTTGTCCCTGGGGACCCCTCCCATTCCATAAGTGGGGGGTCTTTGCTGTGAGTCGAGGTGATTGGAGAGGGCTCAGTGATGGGGCCACGTCCCCAAGACCCCCCTCTCTAGCCTGCTTTCACCCCCTTGATGGTTGTTCAACAAACGACCAACTCAAAACGCAGGGAGTCAGCCGGGCGTGGTGGCGCACACCTGTGGTCCCAGCACTTGGGAGGCTGAGACAGGAGGATTGCCGGTTTTGAGGTCAACTTTAGGAACTTAGTGAGGCCCTCAGCAACTTAGTGAGACACTGTTTCAAAACAAAAAAAAAAAAAGAGAATTGGGCTGGGGATGTAGCTCAGAGGTAGAATGCCCCAGAAACTCTCTCTCTCTCTCTCTCTCTCTCTCTCTCTCTCTCTCTCTCTCTCTCTCTCTGTCTCTCTGTCTCTGTCTCTCTGTCTCTCTCTCTCTCTGTCTCTCTCTGTCTCTGTCTCTCTGTCTCTGTCTCTCTGTCTCTCTCTCTGTCTCTGTCTCTCTCTCTGTCTCTGTCTCTGTCTCTCTGTCTCTCCCTCTTTCTCTCTGTCTGTCTGTCTGTCTGTCTGTCTGTCTGTCTGTCTCTCTCTCTCTTTCTCTCTCTCTGCAGGGAATTGAATCTGGAGACCCAGTGAGGAGGAACCAGAATAACCAACATCCCAGACTCCAGCTGCGCTGGCCCAGCTGGGCGGCTGACCCTGATTTCAGCGTGCCCAGGTCACAGTCTTTGTACGGGAGACTTCATCTCTTGGGACCTCAGTTTCCCCACCTGTCACACGGAGCCAAGGGTGGACTCAGCCACTCCGGGGAGATGTGAAGATTCATAGCGGTACCTCCCAGCGGCCGCCGGGGTGCCTGGCCCTTCCCGGCCCCTTGCTGCCCCCTGCTCTTCTGAGGGGTTTACGGTCTTGTCCTGCCTTCTTCAGCTTTGGCTTTGGGGAAATTCCTTCCGCCCCTTCATCAGAAGCACCCTCACATTTTTCTCCCCCAAAACACTGGTCTCCCTGTGGAGGTCCCAAGGACAGAGGCAATGAGACGGAAGTCCTGAGGCTCCTTTTCTTCTTCTTCTTTTTTTTTTTTTTTTTTGCGTTACTGGGGATTGAACTCAGGAGCATTCTACCTCTGAGCTACACCCCCAGCCCTATTTTTTATTCTTTATTTGAAACAGGGTCTCACTAAGTTGTGGAGTGCCTCACTAGGTAGCTGAGGCTGGCCTCGAACCCGGATCCTCCGGTCTCAGCCTCCTGAATGCTGGGATTACAAGCGTGTGCCACCACGCCCAGCTCGCTCCTTTTCTTCTTGGTGCACCTTGATTATGTTTACTGTCTACTGTCCACTCCCTCAAGTCGCCCCGGGGGCCTCGGGGGAGGGACTCCCCCAGGGACAGGGCCTCACAGTCGGCTTTTGTGTAGATACTGGCCCAGGGGGACTTTCTTCTAGCTCTGGGGTGTTTCGAGAGAGAGGGCGGGAATGGCAGGAGGAGAAGGTGGGATCTGCACATTCCGGCTCTTTCACTCCTCGCCGGGGCTTCCCTTTGAGGAGTGGGGTGAGCGGGAAGATCTCAGCTACGGCCTCTGGAGAGACACTGACCAGCACAGGGGAGGGACCCTCGGGCGACAGTCGCAGTCTCAGGGTCTCACTTGATTCCTGTTACCCAGGATGGAGCCCCCAAACCTCCTCCCAGGAGCCCCCAGACCTCCAATCCTTAGAACCCTGTGCAGCTGAACAGTCTCCAGGTAGCAGCTGGGCAGCTGCAAATCCGCGTGTCTTCAAGTCTTGACGGTTTGCAACCTTAGGCTCACATTTGAGGTCTGCCGTTGACAGAGTCTTTTTTTTGGGGGGGGGGTACTGGGGATTGAACTCAGGGGCATTCTACCTCAGAGATACACCCCCAGCCCTATTTTTTATTCTTTATTTTGAAACTGAGTCTCACTAAGTTGCCGAGTGCCTCACTAGGTAGCTGAGGCTGGCCTCGAACCCGGATCCTCCAGTCTCAGTCTCCCGAATGCTGGGATTACAAGCGTGTGCCACCACGCCCGGCTGCGTTGACAGAGTCTTTAAGGTAGGTGTGGTAATAAGGCTATCCCCCCAAGAGTGAGCGTAAGGGACCCTGCACACAAGCGGGAGAACAGCTTGCACAGAAGGCATTTGTGATCGTTTAGAGAAGGCAGCCCCTCCTGGCAGAGCCCTGGAGAGCGGCTTCCCTCTCCCCAGGCCCAGGCAGCCTTCTGCCGGGGTCTGCTGAGAAGCCGAAAGACTCCCTCGGTGCACCCCCGCACCACTGAACCCGCCCACCCTGCCCGCCGTGCCGAGCACTCAGCCTACGCTGGGCGCAGGATGAGCACGCAGTACCTGGCGGGCGGGACTCAGGATCCCTGTCATCGTGAATCACCATTGGAATCATTGTGGCTCTTAAGGTCGGGAGGATCTGTAGCACAAAGTGACCCCAGGTCGGGATCCCGTCTCTCCCTGCCGTGCGTCCTTGAAGGGGTCACTTCCCCCCCTCACCCTCAGCCTCCTCCTCTGTCTCGTAAGAAGTTGTCACCTCCACCCAGTAGTGAAGTTTTGGTTAGATAACACACATCCAAAGCCCCCGTGGGCCTGGCGCACGCGAGGTACCCAGAAACATCAGCTTCCTAGGCAGCAAGAAAAAAGAGACCCCCCCCCCCCCCCAGTCTTTGCTTTTTCCCTTTCGTGCAAACATCCCTGTCCACAGGTGAGGAAGGAGCCAAGCCACACGTCCGGCCTTTCAGCAGCGACGCCCAGCATTCTGGGAACGGCCCCTCTGCAGCCCTAAAGCATGCTGGGAATCAGGAGACAGTGACCCACACCGACCTTCTCACTCCTCAACCTGAGGCCTCGGATAAGCGTCAGGCTCTCCGAGCCTCAGTTTCCTCTTCTGTGAGACCAGGGCCAGAGGACTCGGGGATTCTTGCCCTGGTTTCTTTCACCAGGGATTCCAGCCGTGGTAGAATAAACATGACACCAATTCCTTTTATTTCCTTCCCGCAAACTCTCACATGGAGATGGAAAAGTCACCCAATTTATTTGCCAAAAGGAGGGAGCTGGAGTTGGGGCCGCACGCTGAGCTGCTCCAGGTCATCAGCCAAACAGCCTGCCAGCCACATCGGCCTCTGCGAGGAAGAGGGCACGTGTGTGTGCCAGCCGCCGCCGGAGCCCCTAAATCCAGGCGAGCTTTGACTGGGGCGCACAAAGCCCACAGAAGCGGGGCGGCTGGGGAGGGGCCGCCGGCTTCTCTCCTTGCCCGCCCACCCGCCCTGCAGCTCTCCGCTGCTATTTTGAGGAACCCCAGGGCTCTGGGAACACACGGCCTGACAGCCCCGAATTCACATCCTCTCCTGCTTAAATATTCCAAGTCTCCCATAGCCTGCCTTGCCTCTCAATTATCCTGACCGCTGTGTGTGTGTGTGTGTGTGTGTGTCTGTGTGTCTGTGTGTGTCTGTGTGTGTGTGTGTGTGCATGCGTGCACACGTACCCCAAACAAATGCTCAGAAAGAAGGCAAAAAGAGGTGACACCAGCCATTAAGGGGAAATTACAGATGCATTTTTCCTTGCCTCCGGCACATTAATAAAAGAGATTACTAAACTGGGAAGAGTGGAAGCCAGCCGGGGAGCTGGGCGGCCATTGGAGGGGGCGGGGCCGCTTCCTGTACAGTCATCTGATTTCATGGCCGTTCCCATGCTGAGGGAGTCTGTCTGCGGCGGCGGCGGCTGCCAGAGGATCTGGAGCTCATGCATTAAACATCAGGGGACCCTTCGCAACAGGCACCGCGGGCTGCAGGAGGGGGAGGCCCGGGCGCTGCTCTGCGGCCCTGGCTGGGGGACCGTGCTGGTGACACGTTCTGAAGCATGAAAATACCTGTGGGCCAAGAGGCAGAGACTGTTTACTACGGGCGAGAAGAATCTCTGAAGAGTGCAGGGTGGGTTGTGAAGGGGCATATACAACGCAAAAAAAAAAAAAAATGCTAAGACAGTCTAGGATTTATTATTTTATCTTGTTTTTTTTTGTTTTTTGTGGGTTTTTTTGGTACTAGAGGTTGAACCTAGGGGCATTCTACCTCCAAGCTACACCCCCAATCTTTTTTGTTATTTTTTTTTTATTATTTTGCAACAAGGTCTTGATAAATTGCTGAGGGACCTCGCTAAGTTGCTGAGGCTGGCCTCGAACCTACAATCCTCCTGTCTCAGCCTCCCAAGTACTGGGATTTCTGGCATGTGCCACCATGCCAGGCCCATTCTAGGGTTTTAAACACGGGACCACAGTGGGGTCCGCCCAGGGTCAGTTTGTCTCCGGGGTCGTGGAGGGTGGCCGTGTGCCGGGGCTCTGTGGCTTGGACGCCAGCTCTGACCATTGTGGTCGGCTGGATTCTAACCCAGATCCCACACACTCCACGTTTTCAGGGGACCTCATAGCTTTTTCTTCAGAGTATATCCTGTGCTTTGACTTTGAGCTTAATCGCTCTGGCCAGTGGTTTAAGAGCAGAAGGACCGGTGTGCTGACCAGTTCATGGGCACCTTAGGGACCTTACATGTGAACCCGGAGGCATTCTATCTCTGAGCTGTACCCCCAGCCCTTTTAATTTTTATTTTGAAACAGTGTCTTGCCAGGTTGCTGAGGATTTCACTAAGTTGCCAAGGCTGGCCTTGAACCTGTGGTCCTATCTCAGCCTCACAAGTAGGGTAATACATACATCTTTTCTTTTCTTTTTTAATCACATACCTCTGGCCTGGCCATCAGGGTCATATGCTTGTCCAAGAGGCTGACAGACAGGACCAGCTGAGCAAGGCACAACCTCCCGCTCAGAGCTACCCCAAGTGACTTGCAGAATAAATTCAGAGAGGGAAATAAATACTTATTGTTGATGTGACTGAGATGTAGTGGCTGTTTGTTATGCGGCAACAGCTGACTGATACAGTTATATCTGAAGTAATTCATTTTATTCACATCTTTGTTCATTCAGCAAATATTTCCTGAGTGCTTCTGTGCCGACGTTTTGATAGGCAGCAGGCACATAATAGTTAATAAGAAACCCGTGAATGTGGGCAGAGATTTCAGATTTATTAATTCAAGGAGGATTGAACATCCACTGTGTCCCAGGCATGGTAATGAGCGCTGTAATTACGGAGGCAAACAAAAATACATCAGGAGTCTGCACTTGTGTGAAAGAGCAGATCCAGCAACGAGTAAGACAGAAAATTTCCAAAGAGCCTGATGTGTAAAGTTGTTTCTCCCTTCCCAATAGTTACTGGCCGGCAGAAAAGACAGCAAAGCCCATAGATCATTGCAAGACACGATGTTAAACACCAGAAGAAGATTCCTACAGGCAGCTCAGAGGAAGACAGGAAGAAGGAAGGGGAGGGGAGGCTTTGGGGGCACAATATCTGATCTAAACACCGAGAGTCACAGAGTGACGAGTAGAGAAGAAGGGAAGGGGTAAAGAGCCAGACAGGGCGGGAGACGGACGGAATGACATGGCACCGAGCTCCTGCATTCCTCCATAGATGATTGCAAAATGGAAAGAAAGAGGGGAGGCAAGAGACGAGGGGCTTGGAGAGATCAGAACATAAAGGAGTTTAAGTGCCAACCGGAGGTGGGTGGACTTGACTCATTGAAGGGAAATAGGGAGCCACGGAGTGTTTGAGGAGGAGAGTGCAGGGTCAGGATGCCATTTGGGGATTTTTGAAGGGCAGACTGGCTGGGGTGAGACCAGAGGCCGAGAGATCAAAAGGAAGGCTGGGTGACATTCCCAGAGCAGAGGTACCACACGGGGCATGCGGTGGGGGGAAGTGGGCCCATACTGAGAATTGGATAGCAAAAGTGTGCTGGGGCCACTAAATTCTGCCCACTTTTATTTGCAAAAAGCTGGGTCTTAGGAAAGTAAGTGACATTGCCCCCAAGTCTCATAGTGGGTGAGTCTAGGACATGGGACTGGAATTGAGATCACTGCCATTCCTAAACTAAAGCTCGCTCCAAGACCCCATTCTTCTTTCTGAATTTCCAAAAATTTGATGAAAACAAATAGTAATAATAATTACAATGCTATCTAACACCCGAGCCTCTCTGTGAGCTGGGCTCTACGCTCAGCACATTAAGTGTAGTTCTCATCAAATGCCCCAGTATCTGTGAGTCGGAGGGGCAATAAATGCTTATTGTGGATGTAACTGAGATTTCTGTGACTGTTTGTTATGCAGCGACAGCTGACTGATACAGTTCTATGTAAAGTGATCTTTTTATTCACATTATTAGTTCATTCAGCAAATATTCTTGAGCACGTCCGTGATAGGCATTTTGACAGGCAGCAGGGATATGTCAGTTTGTAAGAACTCTGCAAACGTGGGCAGGTGAGACACCTGAAGCTTGGAAGGTGGAACCGCTCAGAGCCGATCCTCGGGATCCTCACTATGAGGGCTGAATGACGTTAGGTGTACACACACCCAGCACAGCGTCTGGCATGGAAAATGCTCAGCAAATGGCAAAGGTGAGGACGGTGGTGATCGAAAGAAGCAGATCCCCCTCCCCTGGCCTCCACTCTGTCATGTGGCTGTTAGCAACTCATGGAAGCCTTCAAGCCTCAGTTTCCTCCATCTCTCAGAGGCAGACTGAGACGAGGGCGGTTCTCACACGTATCCTTCGGCCAGTAGCATTGGTCATCATGTGTGACCTGGTCAGAAATAATAATAATAAAAAAAGGTCAGCCAGTTGTGGTGGCGTACACCTGTAATCCCAGTACGTGAGAGGTTGAGACAGGAGGATCATAGGTTCGAGGCCAGCCTCAGGAACTTAGCAAGACCCTCTGCAATTAGTGAAACCCTGTTTCAAAAAACCAAATAAATAAAAAGGACAGGTAGCTGGGAGGTAGAAAGAAGTAGAATGTGCCTGGGTTCAATCTCCCAGCATGAGAGGAGGAGGAGGAGGAAGAGGAGGAGGAGGAGGAGGAGGAGGAGGAGGAGGAGGAGGAGGAGGAGGAGGATGCTAATGGTCTAGACCCCCAGTCTCCCAGGCTGACTCACTCTGAGACTCTGGGAGATGTCCAGAGTCATTTGTGATTATTGTTGTTGTTGTTTGATACTAGGGATTAAACTCAGGGACATTCTACCCGTGAGCTAGACCTCCAGCCCTATTTTATTTTTCATTTTTGAAACAGGGTCTTGCTAAATCACTGAAAGTCTCTCTAAGTTGCCGAGGCTGGCCTCAACTCTGCCATCCTCCAGTCTCAGCCTCCCAAGTAGCAGGATGACCGGCGTGCACCCCCATGCCCAGTGCCCTCTGTGTTTAATGAGCAACCCTGGTCAGTCTAGTCCATGTTTGAGTTTGAGAACCTTTGGTCTCAATGGATAATTTAAAAAACAATTTTTTTAAATGGCATGAAGACTGCCTTTTATCAAAACCATGCTGAGGCCGGCTTATCAACCCGATCCAAGCTGCAGAGCTGGGCTGGAAGCTGACCCCGGGGCTCTGTCCATCCTGTGGGAAGCCGTGGGGACTCCAGCGCCCTCTCCACCGCGTCAATTTCTTCCACTAACTGGAGCCCGATGTCGCCGGCCTGCCCCTCCCTCCCTCCCTCCCTCCTCTCTCCCTCCCTCCATTCCTGTCTACACGTTCCAGAGCGTATGGATTTGTTGTGGCCTCGCGAAGCCTGGTCTGTTGCTCCTTTCCTTCTTTATTTTGTTTTAAGTAGGTTGGAGCCTGTAATTCGGTTAATTATTTCCCAGAGCACCGGTTTGGTGGCGAGGACACAGCAAGAGGCCGAGGAACGGAGACAGGTCCTCGGAAGCCTCTTTCCAGAAAATCTAATTTCATCATTGAGAAATCTTCTGTCTTAAGCAGCCTCCGCCACCGCCATAAATTTGCATATTCTATATGCCGCAGGAATGGAGTGGGCCTCATTTGCATAATGCCGCCGGAGGGGCTCGCGCTCCTCTTGAACCGCCTCGGTGCGGAGGCGAGGAGGCAATTATTAAGCTGTAGACATTGGCAGGGAGCAAGGCCTCAGATGGATTTCAACTCCAAACCTTCCTCGCTGCCCCGGCTGCTCATTACCTGAGGCCTGGATCTCAGGCCTGAGTCCCAGGAAAAACCAGGGGGGAGCTTTCTCGAGTCCCCGCCACAGCCCCGCCCAGGCAGGACACAAGCGAGCATTGCTTTCTCCAAAGCCCATGGCGGGAGGATCTCTTTCCTGGGTGCTTTTCCCAGGCGTCCCTCCAAGTTCCAAGGAGACAGGTCCTTAAGGGCGTCCCAGTGGCTTTTTGCAAACCCCTTGCTCATGAACGGAAAGCAATGCTTAACAAAGTCCCAGTCACAAGACGGCAAGATAGCAATTCTCTCACGCTGCGGGGTTCCTGCTTAAGCGTTCCCCTTCCCCTTCTGTGCTCGGCTGAGAAGTTGGGATCTTCCTGCAGCAGGACCTCTACAGGATGATGGTGGATTCTGGGGCTCAGGGACTTAGACATGGGGTCGCTGGGTGTTCCGGGACCTCTAGCTCACTCTGCGGTTTCTGACTCTGCCGGAGCTGTGGGCCGGGCCTCCAAGTCACGCCATGACCTGCCGGCCCCGGTCACCCACGGTGTGAATGGCCACTTCTGGCTCTGTGTGGCACCATCTTGGTTTTGCCAGGGCGTTGATGGATGTGGCCTCCTAAGTGTTTGATGGTACTCCAAGAACGCTGCCTCGGCTGATCATCTGGTGGAACTTCCAGCTCAGATCTCGACTGTTTTGAACCAGGCGGATTCATGAACCACCCAGCCAGCCAGAAACCCACCTCTCCACTTCCTTAGGTAAATAGCGCTAAGCATCCTTACGAAGGGATACCAGCAAAAGTTCTCAGCTCCCTGGAAAAATTTATGAACGGAGCAAATCATGACAAGTGTGGACAGAGAATGGAGAATCTGTCATGTTTCATCTCTTATATTAAAATAAGGGATCAACTGGGCATGATGATGCACACTTGTAATCCCAGTACTTGGGAGGCTGAGACAGGAGGATCACAAGTTCAAGGCTGGCCTCAGCAACTTAGTGAGATCCTGTTTCAAAATAAAATAGGATTGGGGTGTAGTTCCAAGATAGAATACCCTTATGTTCAATCCTCAGTCAATAATAATAATAATAATAATAATAATAATAATATAATTATGAATTGTGCAACTTTGACTTTTTTTTTCAGACAAACATCTTTCATTATGGGAGAAGCAGAAATACATTTAAACATATCTAAAGCCAGGCATGGTGGCGCACGCTTATAATCCCAGCATTTGGGAGGCTGAGACCGGAGGATCTGGGTTTGCGGCCAGCCTCAGCTACCTAGTGAGGCACTCTGCAACTTAGTGAGACCTTGTTTCAAAATAAAGAATAAAAAATAGGGCTGGGGGTGTAGCTCAGAGGTAGAATGCCCCTGGGTTCAATCCCGGGTACCACAAAAAAAAAAAAAAAAAAAAAAAAAAAAAAAGATCTGTATCACTTCTGACAGACTGGATGCTCAAAACTGGTAGAGCCCAGAGCTAAGCTGACCCGTGGCACTAAAAGCCTGCTCGACGCCAACACCCATTTGAACAGTGAGCTACTTGTTAAACATCGGAAACAGCAAGTCCTTTGCTGAGAAAACACACACACACACACACACACACACACACACACACACACACACACACTTTTTTTTTTTTTTTTTTAAATTATCCATCTCCACTTACCAAGGAGGGGCCGTCTCCTCAAAAGACCTCGGGATTTTTCCTCAGCGCCGACTGGAACTGACCGTCTCATTACGAGGATTTGGAGCTGAGTCGCTTTTTCCACAAGACTGCATCCAACATTGAATTCTGTCTCCAAGAAAAGGAGATTGCTTCTGACCGGCCAAGCTCGGGCCTCCAACAGCACGAAGCGGTGACTTTTCCAAAGGAAACCCTCTGCTGCAAGGCCGGGCTTCTCAGCAAGAACAGCAGGTGGCTGTAAAGTCAGGTTTCAGGCCTGGGATGTGACCTTGGCACGGCTGAGCCTCCCGATCTGGAAGGGGAGGATAAAGAGAGCCCTGCTGGGTGCGCTGGCCCACGCCTGTCATCCCAGTACTAGGAGGCTGAAACAGGAGGTTTGAGGCCAGTCTTAGCAATTTAGTGAGACCCTCAGCAACTGAAAGAGACCCTGTTTCAAAACAAAAATACAAAGGGCTGGGGGTGGAGCTGGGAAGTCGAATGCCCCTGGGTTCCATCCCCAGTACAAAAGAAAGATAACCCTGGCTTTGTTCTGATCACCGAGGGGGCGGTACAGTTGGTGAGATGGTGCTTAGTAACTGAGTCCCAGGAAGGTTCAATAATCTGCTCAAGAGCCGGGCGTGCTGGCGCACGCTTGTAATCCCAGCATTTGAGAGGCTGAGACAGGAGGATCTGGGTTCGAGGCCAGCCTCAGCTACCTAGTGAGGCCCTCGAAACTTAGTGAGACCCTGTTTCAAAATAAAAGAATAAAAAAATAGGGCTGGGGGTGTAGCTCAGAGGTAGAATGGCCCTGGGTTCCATCCCCAGTACCGCAATAAATAAATAAATAAATAAATAAATAAATAAATAAATAAATAAATAAATAAATAATCTGCCCCAAGTTACAGGAGTCCACGGTGCAGACAGGGCTTGAACCCGGGGTGTGCGTTGGATCACGGCTCCCAGGACTCTAGTCTGGGCTGAGCGACCCAGAGCAGGGGGGGCGGGAGGTCTCCGAAGGGAAATGCGTAAGGGAACCTCGGGTTCGAGCAACATGTCCCCGACTCTGAAACACAGACGAGCAGCTCTCGCAGGCAGACCTGAGCTTTCCTCCCTGTGGTAGGAAAGGATCCCGTGGTGGACCTAGGATGTGGGTTGTTCTAGAAAGGAAAGGGTAAACGCAATGATCGGAAAAGCTAACCAGCTCCAGAGAAAAGCTGAGCATCTGGAAGGTCGGGTGGAAGCGAATGCTTCGGGCTCGGCCTGGACACCCAGGTTCCCGCCCCCCAGTCCCGTGTTGCAAAATAAACCAGCTACGTTTCAGGAGAGGCAGCGGCTGTCTCCCTGCCCCGGCTAACAAAGTTGCAGCCTCTGCAGACGGGTCCTGCAGACACCAACGACCGGTGACTGTGCCAGCAGAGGGACAGCACGCCGAAAATGAAGAATACAGGGGCCGGGGGCGCAGCTCAATGGTTAACACTGTAAAAATAAAATAAGGCAGGAAGCGGAGAAAATTGCATGGTCTGAATCACAAAAGCTCATCTGATTAATCACCAGCAGAGCCGTAATTGCTGGTTGAGAGGCACCTCCTAGATGTGTACACATACCCAAACCGTGACCCAGAGATCCTATGCCAGGTCTGCTCTCAGAAAACACAACCGCATATATGCCCCAAAGAATACGGGCAAAAAGGTTCACAGCAGGACCCTTCCTAGTGCCTAAAACAGAACCCAAACGCCCGGCAAGAGTTAAATTGTGCCATGACCCCAGAAAGGCATGCCAGACATAAAGGTAGGTGAATCCAGCCTGTGGCCAAATCCAGCCACTTCCTGTTTTGTTTTTTTTCAGTACTGGGGATTGAACCCAGGGGCATTCTACCTCTGAGCGACAATCACAGTCCTATTTTTTATTCTTTATTTTGAAACAGGGTCTCACTAAGTTGCAGAGGGCCTCACTAAGTAGCTGAGGCTGGCCACGAACCCGGATCCTCCGGTCTCAGCCTCCCAAGTACTGGGATGACAAGCGTGCGCCACCACGCCCACACTTCCTGTTTTATAAATAAAGTTTTATTGGAATGAAGCCCTGTCCGCTCCCTCGTGCGTTGTCGATGGCACATCTCCGCTGCAACGTCATCCTTACTCAACGGCAGAGACAGCACGACCCGCAGACCCTCAAGTAGTTGCTCCCTGGCCCTTTTCAGAACAAGTCTGCCCACTCCTGCTATATAAGAATAACTCCGTGTGCGACCTCCTTGGGAAATGCGGGTGAGGGCAGGCGGGAGCCACGGGCGCTGGGAATGTCCCCCCTCCACCCAGGCGTGGTTCCACGGTCGTCTGTGTTGTGCAAACTCAGAAGGACATTCACTTGCCCACACGCGCGCCTGGAAATAAATAAAAAAGGAAGCGGTGGGCGTAGTCGCTGGTGCCGGGTGCTTTCTCAACGTATTTCCTAGACGGAAAGCTCAAATAACAGATTGTCAAGTGCGAAAACAGATAACTCTAACTTTTACACATGAGCACACATTTCTTCACGCACTCTACAAATGTGTGCGGACCCCTCACCAGGCGCCAGGTGCTGAGGATCGGCCCTGAAGGAAAGGGACGCGGCCGCCGTCGGCCCTCCCGGCACTGAGTCCACGCGCAGGCGCCCCCCTCTCCGTCATCCCGGGCCTGTGAGTTCCGCCACTCCATCTGCAGCCGGGACCGATGGTAAAGCTCATCCCACCCCACCCCACCCGGAGGAGGCTGCATCTTCTGCCGGCCTCGGGCCAGGAATCCAGCCCAGTCCCCAAGGCGCAGTGGGCCGGGCCATCATGGGATCGTACCTGGCATCTGAGACACGTAAGGGCCACACAAGCGGCTAGCTGGGGCTCAGGGAGTGGGTGACCCTGGACTTGAAGATGCCCTTGGATGTTCCCTGGGGTCTCAGCTGGGCCTCCCGCCCTCAACGCGCTGCCGAGCGGCTCGGTGTGTGGCGACCATTGAGAATATGTTGAGTGAGTGAGTGCACAGGAAGGAAGGAAAGAAGGAAGGAAGGAAGGAAGGAAGGAAGGAAGGAAGGAAGGAAGGAGGGAGGGAGGGAGGGAGGGAGGGAAGGAAGGAAGGAAGGAAGGAAGGAAGGAAGGAAGGAAGGAAGGAAGGAAGGAAGGAAGGAAGTCTCTACCCCAGAACGCTCTCCGGGCGGCTGGGTTCCTGGGGTGCCAGCGCTTGGCGATCCGGATGGAGACACGGTGCGGGCACCAGGTCCATGGTGCCCGCCGACAAGGACCAGGGGTTTGCCTGAGTCTGGAGCCGACGGCCGCTCCTGACGCCCCCACGAGCCCGGTCGCCATCGTCCTCGGCCACGGGAGCCCCCAGGCCTGCGACGGCGTGGGAGGGCTCGGCACGGTTTACTTTCTTCCTCTGCCTTAGCGGGCCGAGTTCGCAGCTCGGGGTAGGACTCTGCGCCCCCCTCTCCCGTGTGTTTTGGGAGGAGCACCGTGGATGCAGAGCCGGGACTGGGGGCGGCACGGAGGCGAGCACCTGGGCTCCAACCTCAGCTCGCCCTGCCCACGCTGTGTGTGCTCAGTCTCACCCGTCGCCCTCTCTGGGCTGGGATTCCGCTTGTCTTCAAGGTGAGAAGGCGCTCAGTGGCCCTCTCAGCCTGATTCCTCCGGTTCAGGAGGCCTCTGCACTTTCCACGCCTGAAGGTCAAGCAATCTGAGTCCACCTGTCTGTCTTTCTTTGGCCCCGTCCGTCCCTGTAACCTCTGAACTGCATTCATTCACTCAACAAACCCTTGTGTACTCAGGCACTCAACTTAAAGGTATTTTTTTTTTTCGGTACTGGGGATTGAACCCAGCGGCATTCTAGCTACACCCCCAGCCCTATTTTTTATTCTTTATTTTGAACAAGATACTTTTGGGGAGTCTGTGAAGTCGACCATGCAGTCTCGTGGGCCTGGTGTGCGCTTAGCCACACTCGATGTTAATTAAAAGCGAGTTTCAAACCAGGCGGGGTGGCGCACACTTATAATCCCAGTACTTGGGAGGCTGAGTCAGGAGGATCCGGGTTCGCGGCCAGCCTCAGCTACCTAGTGAGACACTCCGCAACTTAGTGAGACCCTGTTTCAAAATAAAGAATAAAGAATAAAAAAAAAAAATAGGGCTGGGGGTGTAGCTTGGAGGTAGAATGCCCCCGGGTTCAACCCCCAGTTCCTAAAAAAAAAAAAAAAAAAAAAAAAAAAAAGCTAGCCTCCCCTTCTTGCCCTGCTCAGCTGTTCTGGCCTCCCAAGCGCTCTGGAGTCGGGGCACAGCAGCCACTGGCCCCTGCAGACGAGACGGCCGAGCCCAGCCCCGCAAGGGACTTGCCCAAGGTCACACAGCTCGTGAGCACCTGAAGCAGCATTCAAATCCAGAGACATCTGGCCCCAAGTGTGCAGTCTGGCCGCTCAGCCCGGGACCCGAGCCCCAGGTCCTCACCGCCCCTCCGCCTGGAGGAGGTCCCGGAACACACAGTTGGTCCTGCGTCAGTCACTTGCGAAAGGTAGAAGCAAAAACTGACAGTGACCGGTTAAGGCGCTGACCCAGCGCGCCCGGGCACAGAGCCGGGCTTCCCACGCCAGGTCTAATTGGTTGCCACCAATTAACACGGCACCACGCTCCGTCTCAGCACCAGGACGGTCTCGAAATCCAGGAGCCAGAGGAGCGGGGTCGTCCGTGAAGGAAGAGACTGCGCATCAGATACCATTTACTATGCTGAGCAGATTCCCTTTTTCCTACAATGCGCTGATTTTGAGACATGGAAATACATTCAAATTAACCCCTGAGCTATTTCTCTTCCAAACTTCCCATTCAGGGCTGACTCCGTGGCGCGTGATATTACTAATTCAGAGCTCCGGGAAGGCAGTCTGATCGCCTCAGACATGCTGAGGACTTTGCCAGCTCACAGCTTCGAGCGGGGTGGAAATCAGAGTTCAGGGTACACCCAGGAGCCCCTCGTGCAGCGCGGAAGGGCCCTGCAGGGCCCGGCACGACCAAACCCCCTCACGAGCCCAGTAGACAAACGTTTACTGAGCACCTACTACACGTCGGACACAGTTTTCCCCACTAGAGATGTTCCAGTAAATAAAACAGATAAAATCCCCATGCCTCTAAGGAGTCAACCCTGGTGTGGGGGTGGGGGGGGATCAATGACACTTCTTTTTTTTTTTTTTTTTGTGGTACTGGGGATTGAGCTCAGGGGCATTCTACCTCCGAGCTATACCCTCAGCCCTATATTTTATTCTTTATTTTGAAACCGAGTCTCACTAAGTTGTGGAGTGCCTCACTAGGTAGCTGAGGCTGGCCTCGAACCCGGATCCTCTGGTCTCAGCCTCCCGAATGCTGGGATTACAAGCGTGCGCCACCACGCCCGGCTCAATGACACTGCTACTACATCAGATTCTGGATTAAATGAATGAAGCAAAACAAAGCAAGGTCAGACAGGAGGCAGGACTGCCCGGGCGGGACGGTGATTCCACACAGGGTTACCAGGGAAGATCTTACTGAGAAGACAGGGGAACCCGGGTTTCATTCCAAAGCTACCGAATGATGGAGCGGGAACCATAGGGGTGCAAGAGGGTCCCCAGGAGTTCTAAAGGGAGAGCCCCGTAATGTGGGCAGAATAAAGGGGAGGGGCGAGGATGGCGCCAGGTGTCCCGGGCCCCTGCGAGGGGGGCCGTGTTCACCTCTGATGAGCAGAGCGTGGAGCTAGATGGGGGGTCGGCCCCAGAGCGTTGGGGCGCACTAAGCTGGAAATGCCTCCTAGGGGCCCAAGTGGGGTTGGAGAGCCGGACAGATAAATTCCTCCTTTTTTTTGGTGCTAGGGACTGTACCCAGGGGCATTCTACCTCTAAACTACACCCCCAGCCCTATTTTTTATTCTTTATTTGGAAAGAGGGTCTCACTAAGTTTTGGAGGACCTTACTAAGTAGCTGAGGCTGGCCCCAAACCTTTGATCCTCCCGTCTCAGCCTCCCAAGTCCTGGGATGGCAAGCGTGCGCCACCGTGCCCGGCTAAACAGTCTACTCTTGGTGCTTTCGCAGTCTGTGCTGAATATTGGGGTTCACAGGAAGCCTCTTCCTGAAAGGCCCTCTCCATATTGGCAGGAGGGACCCTCGCCTTCAACCCCAACCCCTCTGGACCCTGGAGTCTCCTCCTGACTCCGGCTGCTTCCTCCTTCCCACCCAGAGCCCCGTAGGCTGACGGAGGAAGAATTACTGCCGGGCTGGGCAGGGCCAGAGAGGTCGGCCCTCATCTCTCACCAGTGACCAGCTCTCTCCTCCCGAGTGTGCTCACCGCCGCCTTCTCCCCCACCTCGGGGCACCGCGGACTCCGCTGGAGACCAGGGACTTTGCACAATATGCCTTTATCAATATGATTCCAATAAATGTTTCCGTTCCGCATATAAATTCCAGCGCCCGGGTGCCCGGTGGAGGAGACCTGCTCAGGGGGCAAGCCGTAAAGAAGTAACAATGCAATTAAAAGGTACGGCCTGTCACCCTCGTAAAGTCGGAGATCAATTCAGAGAGCTGGGCCCGGCGAGGAGGGGGAAGCCCGGCCAGCGCGCGCCCGGTGTGCTGAGCCACACTCCCGTTAATAAAAGCTGCCTCTCCCTTGTCCTGCTCATTTCATTTACGCCTCCCGAGAACTTTGCTTGTCAAGTTCTCTTCCTTCGACCCCTCCTGCGTAGGAGGCGACTCAGCCCAGCCCGGTTAAGGGACTGAGGAGTCACAGCTTGGCGTCACGGGGGGACCAGTGGACTGGGGGTCCAGAGTCCAGAGCCCTGTGTCCGGCCTCCGAGCCCAACCCGGGGCCTCTGAGGTTTTCAACAAGGGCTTTCCGCTCCTGAAGCCTCCGTCTTCTCCCCGGCAAGATGGGCGTGGTGGAAGCCCTGTCTTGTGCCCAGGATTGGTGAGCTGGAACAGATTGGGAACAGCAGGACGCCAAGGCCAGAGGCTTGCGGTCAGGTACCTGGAGGCCGGGCAGATGTGCACAGGAGGGAGGCCAGCGGGAGGCCAGGGAAGGCTGGAGGTCGTGTGGCTGGGGACCGTCGTGCCAGGTCAGGAGCAGAACTTCTGGATCTGGATGTGAGATTTCAGAAAGTTCACAACTCTGTCCCCTCTGCTGGCCACGTGCAGCCGTGGGGCTCCTGTTTCCCAGCCTCCCTTACAGGCTCATGGGCCCCTGTAAACACTTGGCGCCGCTGTGAGCTGCTTGTGAGTAGAATTACCCCGGGACCTGGGCTCACTGCCCGGCTCTGCCCGTGGCTGGCTGTGTGACCTTGGGCAAGGCATGGAGCCTCTCTGTGCTCGGCTTCCTCGGCTGAAGTGTCAGTAACATTTCCTTCTGGGAGGTTCTCGTGGTGATGGAATGGCCTTTCCCTGTAGAGTACCTAAGACAGGGACCTGCAGAACCGGCCACGATCCAGGGCTGCTCCGAATTGACCGCGGCTGTTACAGACATGGACGGTGTGCAGGAGAGGGGGGGCTCCCAGCTCCCAGCTCCCAGTGACAGCCTGCTGCCTTTTCTCAAGTGTATTTTTTTTTTTTTTTTTTTTTTGCGGTACTGGGGATTGAACTCAGGGGCGTTCTACCTCTGAGCTATACCTCCAGCCCTATTTTTTATTCTTTATTTTGAAACCGGGTCTCACTAAGTTGCGGAGTGCCTCACTAGGTAGCTGAGGCTGGTCGCGAACCTGGATCCTCTGGTCTCAGCCTCCTGAAGCTGGGATTACAAGCGTGCGCCACCACGCCCGGCCGGAATCTGCATTTTTCAGAAGATTAAAACTACCTTAAAGCTTGATCCTCGGGCCAGACCTTCTCCACCACCTGCCCGACCCAGAAGTTTGGCAATTATTCTCAGAAAAAAAAAAAAAAGAGATAAAACCCAAAGTCATTTGGTGCCTAACCTATGTTATCCCCAGCGTATGCTTCGCTTGCCTAATCTCGGTCTTCGCCCTACTCGGGCAGGGAGGGAGGGTCGGCGACACAGCAGGGTGAGCCTGGCCCTGGCAGCCTGGGCCCGCTTCCTGCCCCTCCTGACAGGAGTCTTCCTCTCGGCACCCCTCCTGGGCTCCGGGCCCCATCCCTGCAGGAGCCGGTCAGTGGGTGAGGGAGGGACTGGCCTGACGGGTTCTCCGGGGCTGGGGCATGGCGCCTGTCTCGGACACTGCGTTTTCTTGAGCAAATCACTTCCTCTGTGGAGATCTTTGCTTCTTCCTCTATAGATGGTTGTCAAACTCTCCCTGTCTCATATCACAGGCTCCACGAGACAATGCATAGAGAAGAGTATCCCTCTTTTTTTTTCTGTTTGCATGGATCTTTTTATTTCAAGATATTTAACCGACAAAGAAAGAGTGTCTATATTCAAGGTGTACACTATGATGATTTGACACACATACGCGTTGTGCAGGGGTTGTCACAACAAAACCAGGAAGCTCTGCGTCACCCCCACCCGGCCCCAAAAGTTACTCACCTCATAACTGAAAGTTGATGTCCTGCGGACACACGCCAGGCCCGGCAGTTCCTATGCTGCCCTCCATTTCTGCATGTTTGCCTATTTTATTTTTATACTTTTATTGGTGCATTGTAATTATTATTAATAATAATAATTTAATAATAATTAATAATTATTATTAATAATATTGATAATAATTCATTATTAATAATAATTAATAATTAATAATAATTATTAATATTAATAATAATAATTTTGTGTGTGTGTGTGTGTGTGTGTGTGTGTGGTAGGGATAGAACCTGGGGGCATTCTACCTCCGAGCTACAGCCCCAGCCCTATTTTTTATTCTTTATTTTGAAACCAGGTCTCACTAAGTTGCGGAGAGCCTCACTAGGTAGCTGAGGCGGACTGTGAACCCGGATCCTCCAGTCTCAGCCTCCCAAATGCTGGGATTACAAGCGTGTGTCACCACCCCTGGCTTCCCAGCCCTATTTTTTATTCTTTATTTTTTGAAACAGGGTCTCACTAAGTTGCGGAGAGCCTCACTAGGTAGCTGAGGCTGGCTGCGAACCCGGATCCTCCCAAATGCTGGGATTACAAGTGTGCGTCACCACCCCTGGCTTCCCAGCCCTATTTTTTATTCTTTATTTTGAAACAGGGTCTCACTAAGTTGTGGAGGGCCTCACTAAGCAGTTGAGGCTGGCCGCGAACCCGGATCCTCCGATCTCAGCCTCCCAAATGCTGAGATTACAAGCGTGCGCCACCATGCCCGGCCTGGTACATTGTAATTATACAGCACATTTGGGTGTCAAGTGACCGACCCACCCAGACACGCACAGAACTCTCGAAGCTCTTCCCTCTTGGGAGCTAAGCAGGGGCGGGCTTGGGTAATACTCAGATGGGAGAAAAGCGTGCTATACTTAAAGTAATAGCAATAGTCTCTACTATATGCCAATTAACCGCCCCCAAATTTCGAGAGCAGATGAAAAAATAAATAGGCAAATAAAGAGAAACTCAGAGAATGCGGCAGAAGATACCCCTGCTGGTCGCAAAGCTTGGATCTCGAGAGGCCTCACGCGGTTCTGTTCCCTGTCTGGGGACGCGGTCACCCTGACACGGAGCCCAGGCTAACCTGCTGTCAGAGCTGGGGCGAACCGCCCAGGACGACCCGCAGCAGATGGGGACTTGCCCTGCAGGGAAGCCGGGCGCGTGCCGGAGCTGGGTCCCCCAACTGTCGGCGTCTGACTGTACGCCTCTGCATGCACAGGGACTTCCCGGAGCCCCAGAGTTTCCAGGAGGTAGTGATGGGGACGGCAGGAATCTCAGAGGATCACTAAGAATGTGCGTGGAGGGCACTGCAGGTAGAATCTTCTCCATCTTACTGATCGCACGGGTTGGAAACTGAGGCCCAGGGAGGGGAAGAGATGCTCCGAGACCCAAGAGGGCATCACTGACAGAAACCGAGGCAGAACTCCATCCTGCTGACTCCTGGCTGCGTGCTCGAAGCTTGGCCCTGCTCAGGAGTGCGGGGCGGAGGTGGGGTGACAGCCACTGGGGGCGGGGCAGAGGCACCAGGTGGACAGGAATGTCGGCTCCCGGAGCGGTCTTGGTGATCTGGGACTTGGAGCCAGAGCACTGTAAGTTCAAGTCTCATGTGGAGATTGCCTGCCAAGCTGGCCCATTTTCCTGACTTTTCTGTGTTCCTGCCATTTGCAAGATGTCTTGGCACTTCTCCCCGCCAGGAGGTGGGGTCTGTCTGTCTCCATTCCTTCCCTTTGGGCTAGTCTGGGAGCCGCCTTTGCCGGAGAAGGGGCAGAGGAGTAGATGGAGGAGTAGATTGCATCTCCCCCAGCTGCGTCTCTCTCTCTCTTTCTCTCTCTCTCTCTCTCTCTCTCTCTCGGGATTGGCCCATCTGCCATGACTCCACCAGAGGATGAGAGACACCTGTTCCGTGACCCCTACCATCCCAGCCCAACAGTCAGCCAGCCAACCAGCCTCCAGCTTTAAGCAGAGGTCTTCTAGATCAGCCTCCTGATGAGCAAGCCCAGTCGGGATCAGCCGAGTCCAGGATGGAATGGAACTCTCCAACGCACCTCTCGACTTGTAAGCAGTGAGCTTCCTGTGTGAAGCCACTGAGCTTGGGGGATGTTTGTTCCTCAGCAGTAGCTAACTGAAGCATCCCGGCCCCCTTCTTTCCTAGCTCTGTGATCTTGGGAGAAATCACATCATCTCTCTAAGCCTCAGTTTCCCCTTTCCCAAGATGAAGGTGGTGCCTGATCAGGAGCACGCCAACCTCCCAGAGTCATTGTGAAGATTAAGCAAGGCGAGCCGGGCGTGGTGGTGCACGCTTGTAATCCCAGCATTCGGGAGACTGAGACCGGAGGATCCAGGTTCGAGGCCAGCCTGAGCTACCTAGTGAGGCACTCCGCAACTTAGTGAGACTCGGTTTCAAAATAAAGAATAAAAAAAAAAAATAGGGCTGGGGGTGTAGCTCAGAGGTAGAACGCCCCTGAGGTCAATCCCTAGTACCGCAAAAAAAAAAAAAAAGAAAACAAAAAGATTAAGCAAGGGAATGCATTCGAGGTCGACAGCACAGTTCTGGGTATACAGTGAGCGCTCAATACATGTTGATGTGTAGGGAGCCATGTGAGAGCCTTGGTCCCCCCAGAGATGAGGGCAGGTGGCGTTGGCTGTCGGTCACCATTTCAGAAAGACCTGTAGGTGCCCCAGGAACCTCCTGGAACCCCGGCCAGTGCCAGGAGGACAGGGACGGCGTCAGGCAGGGGCCCCGGTGCAGGCCGAGTTCAGCGGTGCAGCCCGCTCTGCTTGCCGGAGCCTGGCTGTTTACATACATCCCATAATTACCATCTGCACCGCCAGCGGCATTGTTGCAAATGGGCTGCTTCCATCTGTTGAAGCAATTTCCTCCGAGGGATTTGCATTGATCACTTTTTTATGCAAAGCTTTTGTATAGATCATTTTTCCCCCCAATGGTTTTTAATAGGTCTAACTATTTGAGGGGGGCAGAGAGGGCCCTCAGGAGGAAGGAGGGGGGCCGGGGAGGGGCACAGCGCGGGGTGGCGGGCGGGGAGGCACCTGGCCACCTCAGCGGCAGCCACCCCGCTCCACCACCGTGAAGGCTGGCGTCTACACGACGCCATTTCAAATATTATTGTTTGTCTTTCTAGTTGAGCTGGTGGCTCGTGGTGAGTGGAGAGGCTCAGGATGCGGGGGATGGGCGTGGGTAATGAGTCCAGCAACTGGCGTCCCGGCGCGGGGCTGTGTACCTGGGACGGACCAGATGGGCGCCTTGGCATATTTTTGACAGCCGTAATGAACAGGGCAGCTCCGTATTGATTAAATGTCTGGGAAATTAGTGCAACCCTCTGGAGCTTCATTATTTACTATTTCTGCTCAAATTCTCAGCAAAGTTTACATAAGCCGAAGTCAGCAGTAGGAGAAGAGGAGAAGGGGGGGGCAGTTGAAGAAGCTGATAAGTACTTTCCGGGGACCGCTGCCTGGCAGAGGCAGGACAGAGGGGACACTGCGAGTTTTGACACTGAGCCCCGGGAGGGTCAAAATCTCCGTGGATTGATTCCTGCATCCCCAGCATCCGGCCTGACACATAGTAGGTGCCTCACAGGAGGCGCTCAGGAAATGACTGTCCCTTGGCAAGGGAGCTAAGTCCAGGTTCTGGACTCACGCAGAGGTTTATATCTCTACAGGCAGATGAGAGACGGTGCCGCTAATGCAGACCAAGTCCTGCCCTTGACATTGACCTTGAAACCTTTCAAGGCAAAACTACATCCAGCCACAGCCTCACGCTGACACTTCCCTGGACACCTCTCATCTCCCCACGACACCAAGCGGCCGAGGGCTGCTCCGTGAGTAACACAAGGCTGATCAGGCCACCGGTGGGGTTCATCCAAGATGGTCTGCAAAACCTCGGCCTCGAGATCATCTGGAGATGTGACTGCAAACCCAGACGCCTGGGCTGATTCCCCAAGAACCCGCAGGCCCCGCAAGGTCCCGACGCAACTTTGGACACTGATGTTGGAGGGTCCTGATGGGCCCTGGGATTGCGGGGTTGAACCCTCATCCTGCCTCGCACCTTTCCCGTGATCAGGCATAGCTGACATGATGCCTGTGGAGTTCCCGTGTCCGTCTCCGCCTCCATGGTTGGATAACATGATTCACTCCCTAAAAGCTTGCTTGGGATAATTATGGAAAGAGTGATGTCGGGCATACAGTAGGCGTTTAATAATGGTGCTAAGGGTTGTTATTGGAGATATTTCAGGAGTTGATTTTCAACAGAAGAGCAGAGATCTCAGATTGAGGCTCTGGGAGCTGTCCCTGGTGCTGCCCTGGGCTCTGGCCCTGACTCAGGACCTCTCTGTTCAGTAAGCCATGTCCCCCTGGGGTACGATCATTGTACCTGACCCCGAGCTAGGAGAGAGTCCCCATGATGTCTGAATGTGTCCACACCCTTCCCCTCGGCTCTTCTAGAAATCTCTTCTACTCCAGACCCCACTGGAATGACCTTCACCTATCACCTACGGGTCCTGTCCTTGGCAGGTGTGACAGATCTCGATCTGTCCATTGTCAGAAGAGGAAAACGTCTCTCTGGCTAAGAAGAGTAGAGGCATTAGGCAGACATGCAGACTGGCCTTGGGGACCTCTTCTGCTATGCCGTTTTCTCTTTGTGTATTCCCAGAAGCTAAGCAGGCTTTGACAAGCCAGTCAGCCTCCAATCCCTGTTGGAAGAAGAAGTTATGGAGAGACAGATTCAATAAATGACAGATCTCATGACTACGACAGCAATAAGAGAATGGTGAGGTTGGTGATGGCTGCGCTTTGCCACACACCCCACCAAGATTCACGTGTGTTACTGGATCTTAAAGACATCTGTGTCTGAGACCCTTGTTTACTACTATGATGAAGAAATGGATGGATGGACGGATGGATGGATGGGTGGATGGATGGGTGGATGGGTGGATGGGTGGATGGATGGATGGGTGGATGGATGGATGGGTGGATGGATGGATGGATGGATGGGTGGATGGATGGATGGGTGGATGGATTGGTAAAGGAAAGGAAGAATGGATGGATGGAATGGTTGGATGTATGAAAAAGGATGAATGGATGGATGGATGGATGGGAAAAATGGAAGGATGGATGGATGGGTAGATGGATGGTTGGATGGATGGATGGATGGATGGATGGATGGATGGATGGATAAAGGAAAGGAAGAATGGATGGATGGAATGGTTAGATGTATGTATGTGTGAAAAAGGATGAATGGATGGATGGATGATGGATGATAAGAAGGATGGATGGATGGATGGATGGATGGATGGATGGATGGATGGATGGAAAAATAGATGGATAGATGGATGGATGAATGGATGAATAGATGGATGGATGGATGGATGGATAGATGGATGGATGAACAGACGGATGGGCAGAAAGAAGGAAGGAAGGACGGATGTCTGGATGAATGAGTGGTTGAGCAAAGGGAAGGAACAGAGGAAGAAAAGGAAGAATATAAGTTGTATAAGGAAGGAAAAGGAAGATAATGAGGACTAGAGGGAGAAACAAAAAGAAAAGAAAAATGGGGAAAGGAGAGAGACCACGGTTTCTCCTGTGCTGTAAACAGGTATCCAGCAAGACTAAGAGGAGACTCAGCGATACCCGCCCCTCCCCGCACCAGGAGTGGGGCTGGACTCCATTTCCTCTCCCTCCAATTAGGCCCCAAGCCTATTCTATTAGCAGCCACCCTCGCAGACCCAGACAAAATGAGCTCCAGTGCCTCACCCAGGCGGCAGGCGATTGATTCCCCCCCTAATCCATTTATTTTATTAGCAATCCATTTATTTGGTACAGGCATTTTGCCTCGCTGTGGCGCGATGAGCTGGCCCTGCCAGGTGTGGGGCGGGGCGGGGGCGGGGGGGGGGGCTCTGAACATTCACCAAATCGCTATTACCGCCGTGGCGGTGCTTAAAGATCATATGTAAATCAAATGTCAGGGGAGGGAATCGCGGAGAGGGCTGTCAGGAAACAATTTAGCGGTGGTTAAAGGCGCAGCTCATGGCTGGGTGAATCTTGAACTTTGCAAATGGAAAACCAAGCTGGCTTCTGCAGTGGGGGCTGATGAAACCGGAGGCAGAGGGGCAGGGAGGCTGGGGAGAGGCTGGCCCTGTGTGCTCTGTGAAAATGAAAAAGCAAACCCAAACTGTGTCTACTTTTAAATATTCACAGCCAGCTGCTCTGGTGAGCTCCCCCTGAATGGGGCCGGGTGAGGGATGTCTCTCCCATGTCTGCCCTGTTTATCTAGAAGTGTTTGTGGGGGGGTAGGGGGTCATTACATCCTAAAAGCAGTTGTTTGCCTAAAGGTTGCGTGTACTTTGTATTCCCAACATCCAGACATGGTTTCAGAAGGGATTTCCACACTACAAGGCATATATTGCTAGTGTTTTTATTATTTAACTACCATATGTTCCCAAATTGTATGACCTGTAGTTCTATTCTTGGGGATTTGTCCTTAAGAAGAGTTGGTCGTGTGTGTGTGTGTGTGTGTGTGTGTGTGCGCGTGTGGTGACGGGCAGGGCACTGTCAGGGCTCAGTCACTACCCTAGGTATTTCAAGCAGGAAGGGGTTCAATCAAGGGAGATAGAAGCTTCCTTAATTGTTGGAAAGGCATAGACAGTTAAGCTCAGGAAGTCTTCCGGGAAGCCACAGGAGTACGCAGGGGGAGTGTTGGCTGTGTGTCTCGGAGGTGGAGTTCCTGGGTGTCAACAGAAGCCACCTGAGGGTCACACGCTTGCCGTCTCCCTGTCCCCCGCCCCCGTCCGCTCCACACACCTGCGCCTCTGAGACAGAGGAACTCCACCTTTCAAAGTTCCAGCAGGACTTCTCCCATAAGCTGTGTTTCATGGAAAGAAGACGGATCTAGAATGCCAACCCGGCTCCAGCCCCGGGGCGACACCGGGCCAGCAGCGCAGCAATCCGAGCCTCCGCTTTCCCAGTTTTGAAATGGGCTAAAGAGCCCCGCTCACAGCAGAGAAGACGGCACAGCACCATGTGTACAAAGCATCTGGGAACCCGGCGCGTAGTAGGTGCGCAGGCAGTGCCGACGCTCCCCTCTCTTCCCCCTACCCCGCTGTGTCCCCTGGGAGGGTCACTTGAAGCCGGCCTCCCCCATGGAAGGATTATCGGGGCTCACACAGCAATTTCCCAGGGTCCCCGATTCCCCAGGGAAAAGTCCTCCCCGAAAGAAAGCCATTAAGGATTTAATTTCTTATCATCTTCCGTTCCAACTAGCCGGAGTGTTATGAATAATATCCTATTAGCCGGAGACATTCAAACAATCACGCGCTAACATGTTCTTACGGCGAAATGATGAAGCGCTCTCCGAAATCAGGCGCTTATCTGCGGCCCACTCAGCAGACGCTCCATCACCGCGCCGCGACACCCCTGCCTCCTCCTCGCTGGCTTGGGTTCCTACTAATCATGCCGGGAGGGCAGCGGGCGCTGGGTGGCGGGCGGGGGGCGGCGGGTTGCTCTGGGCAGAGCCGGGCCTGCGTCCCGCACTGCCCCGCGGAGCAGGGAAAGTGCCCGTCCCTGAGCAGGTCCTCACAGCTTCTTAGGAGAGGCAGTTAACCGGGCGTGGTGGCGCACGACGGTAATCTCAGTACTTGGGAGGCTGAGACAGGAGGATGGCAGGCTGGAGGCCAGCCTCAGCAACGTAGCGAGGCCCTCAGCAACTTAGCAAGACCTTGTTTCAAAATTAAAAGATGAAACGGGGTTTGGGGTATAGCTCAGAGGTAGAATGTCCCCTGGATTCAATCCCTAGTACCATCAGAGAGAGAGAGAGAGGGTTAAACCACAGATGTGGGGCAAGTTTGTAACAGAGAAGTCAGGTCAATAAAACAGAATTGCACAGTGCACCAAGCCAAGCGCACACAAGGCCGGAGGGCGGTAAGGAGACCAGCAGAGCAGCCCAAACAGCAGCACGGACTTTCAAGAGTCGGAAGAGCCCTGGAGACGGCTCCGTGTTGTGTTCTGTTCACAGGTGAAGGCGTCGCCCCCAGTCTCACTGACACGCACAGGGCGGGGGTATGCATGTCCCACTGTGAACCTCAAATGATGCATTTCAGTGCACCCACCAATAAAAGCGTTTAAAATTATTATCTCCCTCCCCAAAATAGCCCAGAAAGATGACCCCCCCCCCCCCACCGCCGTAGCGCATTCTCTGGGCACATAAACCCGAGGAAACGCTGAATAGCAGAGCCCTCTCCGACTGGTGTGCCCTGCCCGGCGCTCCGCCCAGCCCGCCCGCAGCCGTCGGCCACGCGTCAGCCTCAGCGGTCGCAGCGAAACCTGCGTGGTCAGGGAACGCCCGCCTGCCCTCGTGTCCACCAGAACTCCTCAGCGGCTGTGGGCCTTTCTGCCACGGTTTTCTTCTGAGGGTGGTTTTTCAGTGTTATTTAGCCTCTCTGGGTGAACACATATATGTACATACATGTATATGTCTATGTACATATCTATCTATTGATCACCTATCTATCTATCTATCTATCTATCTATCTATCTATCTATCAATCATCTATCTACAATTCCTTACTTGTTTGTTCTTGTCCTGGTCAGAGCGCAGAAGGAACTGTGATGTGTATTTTGTAGACAGTAGCTCGCCTCCAGGGAGAGAGGAAAAGAGACCGGAGGCCGTGTGTAGGAACATAGTAGGAACTCCACGCTAAGCATTTTCCTTCTTAACCCTCACAGTACACCCCATGAGATGCCCAGCGTTCCTCCTTCTCAAGGAGGAAACTGAGTCTAGATAGGCCAGGCGCAGCGCTACACACCTGGAACCCCAGGACTCGGGAGGCTGGGGCAGGAGGGTCGAAGGTTCGCAGCCAGCCTCAGCTACTTAGCCAGGCCCTCCGCAACTTAGTGAGAGTCTGTTTCAAAATACAAATAAAAACAAAAAATAGAGTTGTGGTTGTAGCTCAAAAGTAGAATGTTTCTGGGTTCCATATCCAGAACCAAAATGAAAGAGGCAGAGGAGGAGGAGGAGGAGGAGAGAAAACAAGCTGCTGGAATGGCCCATCCTTCTGAGCCCTGGCCCGGAACCCCTCTCCCTGCGTGTGACTCACCCTCCCTAGCACTTCCGGATTCTGGTGATGCCCTTTGGGGCGTGAACTCGGGGGGTGCGGGGGTGCAGGGACCCGCTCAGGTCAGGGTCGAGGCTACAAGTGCACACTGCAGAGGTCACGCAGGGAGTGAGGGTGGTCGCACAGAGGCAAGAGTGTGGAAGCGGGTCTGCTCTTCCTACTGCCAAGTCTCACTGCGAAAGACCAAGGATAGCAAGACAGGGGAGGTCCAGGGTCCCACTTTGCAAACACAACCCTCAAAAGGTGAGTTCCCTCTCCAACACGGGAGCTGGAGAGAAAAGAGGAGAGAAAGGACCCAAAGGGCCCTCCTGAGCGTCCTGGGAGACCAGTGGAATCGGCGAAGGAGATGGGGAGGGAGGAGAGGAGGGAGGGGAGGGAGTGGGGACCGAAACGGGCCATGTCACGTCCTGTGCACTTAGGAACATGTCTCTGTGACGCTCACTGTTATGTGTGGGTATGAGGCATGCACGCCTGCAATCCCAGTACTTGGGGGACTGAGACAGAGGATCACAGGTTGGAGGCCAGCCTCAACAACTTAGTGAGCCGGGCGTGGTGGCGCACGCTTGTAATCCCAGCATTTGGGAGGCTGAGACCAGAGGATCCGGGTTCATGGCCAGCCTCAGCTACCTAGTGAGGCACTTCGCAACTTAGTGAGACCTGGTTTCAAAATAAAAATTAAAAAAAATAGGGCTGGGGGTGTAGCTTGGAGGTAGAATGCCCCTGGGTTCAATCCCCAGTAACACACACACACACCAAAAGAAATGAATTAAGAATGTTGCTTATGTTAAGTGAGATAAGTCAGTCACTAAAAGTTAAAAATCAAATGCTCTCCCTAATATGTGGAAGCTAGGGAGAAAATGGGACATAAGAGGGACTCCAGGTGAAGGAGAATTCTTAGGTGAACAAAAATTTGACTTAATGGAAGGTAACGGAGGAGGGGGGGACACCCTAATGAGCATGATGTACTTATAAGATCAC